>VDFB02336040.1:156275-167357 GCA_007258455.2 Sequoia sempervirens
AAATTTTGAGTGGAAAACCCTCCTGGGGTAGAAAAACCACTGCCTCACTGGCTTAACTTCAAAAACCACAGCTTACAATGCCTTACAGGCCAATTTTTGAGCACCCACTCAAGGAGCACCAACCCCTTTTCAAATTACAAAATTACAATAAGACAAAGGATCTCTTTGTTTCATTTAGCTCACACATACCTCTCTATCTAATACCCTAAAAATTCAACCCGAATCCTTAAAATATTAAATAAACGAGATTTTTTTATAATATTACTTTGCATGATGTTTTCAAAGTTTTATAATAAATCTTTTTCACAATTTCATTTTTGATACAAAAGAAAGTTATGATATCACAGAATCACCTCCTTATTTTCACAGTGATCAAAAACCATGAATATATATTTTCAGTATAGGTCTGCTAACAAAAAAATCTTCATAGATTTCATTTTTCAAAGGAATTTGAAACCCCCATTTTGATTTTAGAATATGAACCAGTAGAATGATGATTTTCAGATGATGGATTAACAAGAGTAACACCTATATAGTAGGATGCAATAAACTCTAACAAGAATAAATCAAAGCTCCCTTTTAAAACTGCAATAGTTTTTACAAAACCCATATCTTCATTAAAAACAAAATAGCCATATGAAACTATTTCCAAAAATTCTATATGCAGAATCCATCATTTTTTTAATGAATGAAATGTGTCCAAAATGAAATAGATATATTTTTCAAAATGCACGACTACCCATCAACTGAAAGTCAAAAATCTTCATTATTTTATCAGGCCATGATTTATTTCACCAGTAACTGAAATGAGTTAACTTCTGACACGAAAAAATGCTTTTACCTTTTCTGATTCGAGCAAGAAAACCAACAAATACCAAATGATGGAAATATTTTGGACCAACCTTAAATTTGAATACCCTTTGAAAAAATTCAATAAAGACATGTAGGTTTACCTAATATTCTAAAGAAAACAAAATAAAAAATAGTGCATGAAATTATTTCATGATGAATTTACTAATCCATCTATTGAGACACTAGAGAATCTTCTTCCACCTTCAATCTCTTAGCCAATGAAGCGCATTATGCATAGCATCCATACTCCACTAATTTTGTATCCTATCAAAGTCATTACAGCAAAAAATTCAATGAAAAACAACCGTTACACTTCCTTCATGGTGACAGCATGGGTAGGGTTCCAAACCCATAAACAATAAAAATGAAATATCACTTTTCCCTATTCTTTCATCAAGTCATTCAATGAATTTTCTAGGGTTAATGAAACATTGAAGTCTAAAGATTCAAAGATAATCATATCTCTTCGAAGTCCGCGACATCAAACCTTAATTCAAAAAAATGCAATGAGTTCATTGTCAAAGACCATTTACCAAGTTTCGACACCAACATTTCCATCAAATCATTATGCTTTCTTGAAGACTTTTCAACAATGTCAACCACAATAATAACAATGAACAATAATTACCAAATAGTCGATGCCATGTCATTTCAAAGTGACTTTTAAAAAAGACAAATAAACACTTATCCCAAATCAAATATGACTTTATTCAAATTCATTTACCAAGGCAATTTAGCCAAAATAATGCCTAAAACAACAATATAATATTGCCATAAATATTACCTTCGAGCCAAAGAGGTGACTTTTACAAAGCCATATGCAAATAACATAATGATAACCAAAGATCACTTTTAGAAGCTGATTATGAGATCAAGTCAATCTGAAGCATATGAACTAGATGAAGACCTCATATATACCCATCATTGTGTCCTAGCTAGTGACACAAAGATATGAAATGAAAAAAAAAATTGAAGAGTGTATAGTAACCTCATATACCAATGGTACCAAATGAAATATCAAACTCGAGTGCCAAAGAGAGCATTATATAATTTGAACCCAATATGTCATTTAGAAAATTATGTATCATAAGCATTAACACTAAAGAATTAGTAGACAGCCATGAAGATCAATAGAAGACATAATGAAATGAATCTTGTCAATGATGCCATGATCAACCATATAATGAGAAATTGAATTAATATACTTGTCGTGTAATAAAGAAGGGCCACCCTGTCAAAATGAAACCAACTATTCCATAATCAATTTGAGTCTTGTCAAGATAACATTATCGTCTATCACATAAGCTAATGCATGATTTTGCATGATGAAAACCATCTAAATAACCTGCACCAAGCCTTATCAACACTTCCAGTCCAATAATCATAATCATTTGCAAGAGAATAGCATTCATAGCACCGAACCTAAATCACAATAATTAACCATCTATAATAGCCAAGAGAAATCAAATATGTATCATGAAAAAGCATAAAGATCCTAATAGACCAAAACTGAAACTGTCAGACCATGAGAACCAAGAAGGTGATTTTGTCATCAAGGAAAAACTTTGAACACAACTGAGATCCAATAGGTTAACCTTTCTCTAAATTTATAGAGCATAGACACACATTTTTGATGTTGTTTTGGACTAAGAGGTTTGATCTTTGGTTTTCTAATCTCGACCTTTTTGAAATCATTGTGTAAACCACATATTCTGACTCTACTTTTCCTAAGGAAAGGTTGAACACAACTGAAAGGACTAATTTTATGAAGGTGGATGGACCTAAGTTACTAACTTGTCTACCTTAATGGATGTATTTCTTAATCAATTTTTTCACTTTCAAAGAGTAACATTTTTTATTTTGTTTTGTTTGAGTTTCCCTTTGAAGACACATCAAGTAGAGTATACACTCCTAAGATTGTGTAAGACTATATTCTTTTAGATTCCAGATGGGTTTTACCCCAGCTGCACTATATTTAGTCAATGAATTCAGAAGCTTGGCTACATGAGCTCCCCCTTACAGTGCACTCTCTTCTCAGGCCAACCAACCTTCCAGTCCCAATGAAACTCCCATGGTGAATTGATCACCTCTACTAAAAACTGCGAGAATGTGGATGCCTTGGCAATGACCATTGTTGCACCAAATAATAGATAGAGTATTTTGGAAAATCTACAAAAGGGTTTTTAATTCGGACATTCCATTCATAAGGAGTGAACCATGTGGTGAGAGTCCCTTTCGATCCATCTTGTCAGAGCCGGCCGCATGATACTTGAACTTTCCTCAAGTATCCACATTTATATCACGGTTGGAAGTCGCTTGGCTTTAGCATGTTACCAGTTGGGTTGTTCCCTTGGGTGATTACTTTTTCCCACAAGGTAGACCCTCTAGGATAAACAAAAGCAAGCAAGTATACCCATAGTTCGATCGATCTTTACTTTTCATGAAGAAAGAGAGAACTCATGCCATATACTTCACTTATGTACTCGCACATAAACAAGAATGGGTCTAGCTTTTTGGATCACCCAAATAAGGGGAGAGCATATGCCTACCTTCCATCACATACAAAAGACATGGTGTTCATTAACCCGTTAATTAAGATATGTTCCTAACTTAACCAAAAGGAAACATGATATTATTTAACCTTTTTAATTAAGCTATGTTCTTATCTTAACTAAAAGGAAAACAAGTGAATAACCTCCAACCCCTACAATGTGTTAGTAGTTTATGTTGTGAGTCTTTGATAACAAATTCTGGGAAAACCTGCAAATGCATAACACAGAATGTGAGTTTTTGATTTGGTGACAAACTACAAGAGGTGCCAAAACAGAGGAAAGAGGCACCAAAATAGAGACATAAAGCTCAAAAACAGAGTTAGACAAGCCAGAACTCCCTGAAATAGTTTGCAAGAGGCGCCAAAATAAGTGCAAGAGGCACCAAAACTCCAAAAATAGTGAATAAGGGTCCTAGAACAAGTGAAAATGGTCTCATAACAAGTTGCAAGAGGTGCCAAAACTCAAGCAAGAGGTGCCAAAATAGGCGCAAAAGGCAACAAAACTCTAAAAGTGGCCCAAAATGGTCCTAGAATAGGTGAAAACAGTCTCATAAAAACTTGCAAGTGGCACCAAAACTCAAGAAAGAGGCGCCAAAATAGGTACAAGAGGTGCCAAAACTCTAAAAGTGGCCCTAAATGGTCTCAGAACAGGTGAAAATAGTCTCAGAACAACTTGCAAGAGGCAAAAAACTCAAGCAAGAGGCACCAAAATAGAGACAAGAGGTGCCAAAACTACATAAACAACCCAAAATTGCCTCAAAATAGGTGCAAAAGGCTCCCAAGTCCTCAATTTGAACCTACGATGATGAAATTTGTAAAAAAGCTAGCAACAAGTGAGGCAAAGGCCCCACGGTGGGCGCCATTTTGTGCGTGTTTTAAATGTGGAGAGATCTAACTTCAACACAAACCTTAATGAGATTATCTACATTCAAAGTTTGAAGCAATTAAAACTACTCTATTCGTAATACAATCAAATCTTTCAAATATGTATCATTATCCTCTATTTCTAGGGATTTATTAAATCGTTTGGCCCTCAAATTACTATGGGCACAAAGGTTGTTAAAATGACTACCAAATGAGATTTGATGCTTAATATGCAAGCTAAGATTATTTCTATGTGCAAATGTGTGCTAGAATTATTAGTGGTATGCTTCTAAATTAAACAAAATGATGGAAAGGATAATGGACAAAATGATAAATGAAGGATGATGTCGATGATAAATGTACAAGTGGAGATGAGTGAGATGATATGAAACTAAAATGAACTATCCATGATTATGCATATGATAAAATCAAAACATTAAACAAACTAACCTAAAATGTAACTATGATGCAATGGGGATGATAAAATGTAACTATGAGGCAATTAATTAATCTAAGATGAGAATTCAAAGTAATACATGATATGAAAACTAAGTATAAGACTCCAAGAAAGCTCCAAGCTCCTAAGATAAACCTGCATAGTAACTTTACTAGAATTGTGGATGATAAATGCTAAGGCAAGAGGGTGCATTTATAGGGTTTCTCAAGAATTTTTTGAGGTGGCACCTATCAACGGTCTAGATTCGAAGGAGAAATAATAGATGGTGGAGATGAAAGGAATCAGGATGTTGTCCCCTTGACCAAAGACAACAAGCCATGTGTGTGGAGAGAATCCTTTGACCAATTGGAAACATTCCAAATGCATGGGATTCCCAAGTGTGTGAAACAAAGACCCATGTGCTCCAAATTTGTTGGAAGTGTGGGGGAATAAAGCAATGTGCTTCTTCTCATTGGTGGAATTGTGTGAGGATAATTCTAATTAATAATTAGGCTTATTTATTTTCATGTGACCTTTATGAGGTGGCACACAAAAAGTTGTAGAAATGTGCTCTAATTCTTAATCAGGATTAAGGATGGTTAATTACATAAACATGTTTAGGGTATTTTGTTTATTTAATTATTTAGAAGAATGTGATTTTGGAGAATTAAAAGAAGAGTGAAGAATATAAATAAAGTAAGAGCTTATTTATATGTAGTTGAAGCATTAATGAAATAGGTTGTATTTAGTTAATTGAATATGATGACCATTTTTAGGTGTATACACAACCTTATGTGATTATCACAACTTTGTTTCTAGTCGAGACTCAAATTCTACTTCTAACTGCACTGACAAACCTGAACCACAAAACCAAAATAACAGACAAAAATTTTGCAAACCAAATAGAGGATTTTTACAGTTCAATCTACCTCCACAACCACAACCAACCAAACCTATTTCAAATAAAGTGGAAGCTATTAAAGCAATGATGCCTTCTACCTATCAGGATCCAAAGAGACAATTTACTCCCTTACCCGATACCCTCCACAACACAATGAACCAATTGCTTCAAAAACACATGATCACTTTGCCACCTGTTAAACCACTTGATCCCACCCAGCCATTACCACCCACCTTCAAACCAAATGTTTATTGTCATTTTCATCGCCAAAATGGACATGACACCAAACATTGTAAGTTTCTAAAACATTTAGTTTAAGACCTCATTGATTTGGGCCATTTGTCCATTGCGAGTGTTATTGACCAAGGCAATAAGTTCGTTGCACCCACTAATCAAAATTTAAAAAATTTCACCAACCTGATGCCTAAACATAATGTTTCATTTTTCAAGGCCAGTGAACCTTCAAACATTGATGTAATGAATGTTGATACAAATAGTGAACAACATGATATACCTGCAAATGTTACCCAAGTTAATCCTATGGATAAACTTGTGGGTGTGATAGTCATTATCCCTCGTAAGGTCCAAACCAATAAATTTCTTGATATCACTTTTTCTACTAAAGATACACTTCAAAAACTTCTTGATGGTCCTCTTTACATAGCTCATAGAATCTATGATAAGCCCACCAATGGGATATTAATAGATCTTTCCTGTGGCGAGAATATGATCATCGAATAATTTATAGTATTACGTGATCTATATCAAGATGATTATGACAAGCCAACTACATGGATTAAGACACATACTGGATTTTCATGCCCTACAATCGGATCAATCATACTCCCCTTACAAACAGGACCAAAACTTTGGATGTAACGGGTATGTGCAGGATCATGGTGCGCCAAAAAGTGGCAATATTATGGGGGTATGTGGCTGACAACTTTTTTTTCACCCAAAATTAATGAAATAAAAAGGGTTTTTAGAGGAGATTCTCAGCTTTCCAAAAATATAAATTATGATTTAATTTGAATTTAATAAATAATTATTATTCATTTTCTATTAGAATTCGACTAAAGTCTGATGATAGGCTGATTGAAAACATTTATAACTTTCAAGCGATATCATATTTTGAATCCAAAACATGCTTCACATAATATAGGATTAAAAAAGAAAAAATTAAATTCATGAAGTTTTAAGTTAAGGTGGTCGGATGAGAAGTTTTATATTTTCTAAAAGTTGTAATAAAAAATCATAATTAATTATTAATTTGGAAAAAAATTACAAAAAATATGCATCACATCCAGACATTGAGTCCTCTCACTTATATAAATCTTACAAAAGATATTATAAATTTATTATGGTTAGGGTGGTGGACGGACACCCTACTTCTTATTTTTCTCCCCGAATTTAAATTCTGCATTGAAATTTCAAATTTTCACCAAATAGATTTTTTTATTTTAATAAACCTAGTATTTTAGAAACTACATTCAATTTTCTAAAAATTATATTCTTACATATTTTTGAAATAATATAGATAACTTATTCAAATATTTATGTCAAGTTGCCTAACACTGATTTTTCTAATTTTTTTGCCACTTAAGGGCCTGTTTTTTGCATGATGATCCTGCACATACCCTAACATTTTCTATTATTCCACAATCGGATCAATTTTGTTTGTGGCTAGGTCACCTTTGGCTTCACTCAATGAAAGTGGTCCCTTCAGTTGTTCACAAGTGTTTGAAGTTTCCCCATGGAACTGAAATATTTACCATACACCACAATGGCTTTAATCCATTATCCTCTAAAGGAAAGTTTTCCTTAGAAGCTTATTGGCCTAAACCTATGGAACCCATCACTCCCCATAAGGAATTATTTTTCATATCCTATCAAAACTTCAAATCCAAATGAATAGCTGAGTTCTCTCTTCGTAACACATCCTTTCCCACATCCACACCTCCTATCATAGATGAAACCATGCTTTAGCCTAAGTATGACATTGAAAAACCACACTTATACACTTCCCTACCATCATTTAAATGACAAAGAGAAAATGAAACCAATCCATTCATGCCTCCTTGCATTAAACAAGTATATAAAGCCAAAGAGAAAGTGATTGACCTATCTTCTTCAATTTATTTCGTTCTTCCCCCTTTGGAAGAAAATGAACCTATGATGGATCAACCTGCTCTTACAAGTCAACAAATTCAAAACAAAATAAAATGAAATCATGGTGCTAGGGAGTGTAGACATCAACACCATCTCCTTTGTCATCAGTCCCAAATACAAGAAACTAAAGAAAACCAACCTCTTCCTTTGACTGAAATCATAGATGATCACCCTCCTCTTGACCTTCCACCAGAGAGTCTAGTCCAAATTTCACAACAAAATGAACAAATCCAATAACCAAAACTTTTGATTCATCCTTCCTTAGAAATCACCCTTCTTACTCCCGTTGTCATCAATATTGATGATGATGATGCAGAGATCACAAAAATAGATGAAGAAGTGCACAATCATCTAAACTCTTTATTTTCATCTTCAATGAGCTTAAATGATAAATCCTCTCAACCAATTGAAGAACCTAGTACCTCCTAGTTCAACACTTGCAATTCTTCCTTTGAACAGTCAACCGCCCTCACAATACCCTAAACATGATTGGGAGGTGGATGAATTGTTAGATGGTTGACTTGTATTCACCTTGCTATCCTTTTGCACTTTTCTTTTATTTGCTAAATTTCTTTTGCAATTTAATGTGTGTATCATGTTCCCCTGTAATGTGCATTTGATGTTCCCTCTCTTTGTACACTTCTTCTATTTGTACCTCTATTCTTCTATTTTTTGTGCATTGTCTTTTTCTCCTTTTGTTTTTTGTTCTCCTTTTGAGGATGACGCAAAGCATAGAGACACCCTTTGTCTCTTCCATGTTGACCCAAAAGGTCCTTGTCTTTTTCTCTTTTATTTTGTGTTCTCCTTTTTGGGATGACGCAAAGCGTAGAGATGCCCTATGTCTCTTCCATGTTGACCCAATCAGTCCTTATCCTTTGCTTATTTTTCATTTTTTGTTTTATTTTTTCCTTTTGGGTATGACACAAGGCATTGAGACCGAAATGTATCCTTCATGTTGACCCAAAATATTTTTATTTTCATTTACCTTTTCATTCTCTTTTCACTTGTGTTTTCCTTTTAGGGATGATGCAAAGTGTCGAGACCAAAATGTCTCTTCCATGTGTTGACCTGAAAAGGATCTTTCTTTCTCTTTTGTTTTCACTCTCTCTGTGGCATTCCTCCAGTTATATGTACTTTGGGGAATTATGATAGTTCCAAGCTCTTTAATAAAAAAATTGCAGCAAAGAATGTACTAACCCCAAATCCATAGATCCCTTATGTGTTTGGTGTTTTCCTCTTTGGGGGAAACCCCTTTTCCTTTGCTTTCTTGTTCACATGACACAATCTTACTTGAAAACATATGACTTGGCATAGGGTCTTTCCAAGTTGGCTCTCATGTCTTGTTTTCTTTTTGCATTTTCTTTCTTTCGCTAGTTTAAAGTAATATCCCATAGAATGGTGTGTAGCAATTCCTTTAAAGTGGGGGGAATAGATTACCATTAAATAATTTTCATTCTTGGTTCCTAGTGTAGCCTTGTCATTTATATGATGTGTTTATCACTTTTTGGATGACATTGGGTGTGATGTCCTTCATAAGTGTGATCTATCTTCGCATATTAAATTCCTCTCAGTGGCCTGATGCAACACACTGCATCCCCTAAGTTGTGAATATTTCATTCTTTGATTGGTCCTCTTTTGGAGACATTAGACATAATGTTCCCTAAGTGACTAACCTTGCATAAAATTAACAAGACTCCTTTGAACATCTTTTGCATTTTACATTTTTTCATTTTTGGATTTTGCATTTTTTCTACCTTGCATAATGCAACTTGCATGCCTATGGTACCTTTCATTTTGTTCATGATTTCTAAGCATGCGGAGCTTTGCTTGTCTCATGAAGCACGAACCAACATTTTTCCCTAGTGGTGCCTTGTTAAAGTTATCAGGAAGTCTAACTTTGATATGGTTGAGCGGGAAGCCCATCTAGCAGAACAACTTTCCCCATAGCCACCTTTGTGTTTGTGAGTGCATACCAACTAGTGTATGTATCTCCCATTTTGAGAATTTTCACCCCATGGACAACTAGAAGTTCCATGGCCCTAGAGTGAGTATACTTGGGCCTTCTCACTGTTAGGGTTAGAGATGGCAGATATCTAACAATTAAATGTAGATTTAATTAATAAACAGAGAAACTAAAACATACACAGAATAAATCATAACACAGAGAATTTAACGTGGTTCACCCAATTTGGGCTACATCCACCAAACCGTAGCCATCCAATACTTTTATTATCTAGAGAAAAACCTATTACAATCTTGCGAATAATCGCGTTTTTCTTCATACTATAACCCCCATCCCAACCCCTTTTAACAAGCTTTTAGAAGCTTCCAGAATTAGGGTTTTGCAAAGTTAGTTTTCTTTCTTTTTTTGAGATTTTTGCTTTTTCACTAGCGATGAGAAAAAAAAGATTTTTTTTTTTCTCAGGCGTTGCGCCCCCAAACCCCCACCCGGGGCCCGGCCCGGCCCCAGACTCTGGCAAGGACAGGGGGCCAGGGTGTATAGTATATCATGGGCTATATAGTATAGCATGATCAGTCGCCACATACCAACAATCTCCCACTGGAAATAAGGACCTTGGACCTTGCTGCTTTGTTATACTTGAATTCAACCTTGAAGGCCAACTGAAGCTAAAGAGGAGCTTAGCTTCTCCCTGGGCACCACCTTCATAAACATATCCGCTGGATTGACATCTATATGAATCTTGGCCAGCTTGACCTATCCATCTTCCAACACTGACCGAATGAAATGATATCTCAATTGTATGTGTTTTGTTTTAGAATGCAAGGCATAATTTTTTGCAAGATGTATAGCACTCTGACTGTCTATAAATAAGTAATTTCCATCCTGTTGTTTTCCCAACTCATCCATGAACAATTGCAGCCATATCATCTCCTTTACTGCCTCTGTTGCAGCAACATACTCTGCCTCTGTGGTGGATAAAGCAACCACCTTTTGCAATCGAGAAATCCAACTCACTGCTATCCCACCAACTGTAAATACATAACCTATGGTACTTCACCTGGTATCTATATCCCCTACCAAATATGAGTCAACATAGCCTTTTAAATCAGTATTAGAGCCCCCAAAACATAAACACTTATGGGAGTACCTCTCAAATACCTGAGAATCCATTTTACTGCATTCCAATGCTCAACTCCAGGATGACTCAAATACCTACTAACAACTCCTACGACATGTGCAATATCTGGTCTCGTGCATACCATGGCATACATTAAACTGCCTACAGCTGAAGCATATGGTACCTTGGACATTTTTTCTTCCTCCTCTTGTGTCTTTGGACACATATC
>VDFB02336040.1:167457-296773 GCA_007258455.2 Sequoia sempervirens
CGACAGTCATATATTCCAGCCAGATCACGCATACAAGAACAATTAAATGTTAGCCTTCGTCTATTTAATTGTTGAGTTCAAAATGCTTATGTTGGGTCACGTCCCTTGGCAAATATTAGTTTATATTTGTTATGAAGAAAAAGGCGATTATGCTTGAAGGCACAATTCTCTAGATGGCCGACTTATAATTTGTAAAGACTTGCTCTTGATTGAGGCCGACATGATAATTGTGAAAGGTTGCGTCTCCCTCTTCACTTTGTATATATATTTCCTCCTTGCTCTCATTCGAAGATCAATCAAGTTCTACATATTCACTTCTGTCATATGTGAGTTACTCTTCAAGGCAGTTCGGCATCGTTGAAGTCTGAGTTCAGTCCATCTGGAGAGAGCAGTATATTTCTGTGTGTGTGCATCAGTTTGTGATGCTTGTTATTAGCCATCATATTGGCTCATTGTAAAGGCAAACATTATTGTGTTCATTCAATATATAAGAGATATATTGTTGCTGGGTTTTTCTCCCTCAAGAGGAGGGTTTTCCCAAGTATCTACTATGTATTGTGTTGTGTTTTGAATTAATTTTGTACATGTCAATCTGATTACTAAATTTAACACCTTGGACTCACTGGGTTTGCTTATGGAGAGTGTTACAACTCTTGTGAACAATGGGGAGATTTCAATGAGCAGAATAAATGATGCTGTTAGGAGGATTTTGAGAGTAAAATTCATGGTAGGACTGCTTGAGAATCCCAAAGCAGACCCATCTTTGCCCCACCTAGTAGGAAACAATGTATGTATTTATTGAAGAATTGAGATTTCTAGAGTAAATAGTAGCTTTTATTAATTTTTTTAATTGAACTATGTTGATGTTACTATTTACCTATTTCAACTTCGTGACTTTTTGTCATGATGGACTTGAAACCAAGTATTAAAAAATAACAATAGTATTTTATTTAGAGAATTTATTACTTGGTGATTATATCATATCTAATGCAATTTATGTATTCATGAACATGGAATTAGAAGTGTGTAGTGCCCTAATTTGCTTTGCTATCGCTTGCTTTTGCAGATTCACAAGCAATTGGTAAGTGAGGCTGTTAAGAGGTTTTTGTTTTTGTTGAAAAATGGGAAGGTTCCCAGAGAGCCATTGTTACCTTTGAGAAAGAATGCTTCAAAGATCATGGTGACAAGAAGCCATGCAAACAATCTGGGTTGTCAGTGTGGAGGATGGACAATCAGCTGGGAAGGAAGTAGTGGCGAGACAACAATAGGTATAGCTATAAAGTTATTAATGAATTGTAAAGCTTTTGATAGGAAACTATGAATAGCTTTTTCGTGTTGATGTTTTGGATCACACTTCATCATCCATCATTAGGAAGAAGATAAAATTTATACATTATTGCAAAGCTATCTCCTTAAAAGGAGATGGAGAGTATATCAACTTGGAATACAAGGGTCCTAAGGGAAACTCCAGAGCCAATGAAACAAAAACATAAAAAGAGAATAAGTAAAAAAAATATTATGATGCATTAGGGCCTGTTTTATTAGTGTAGCAACAAAAACTTAGAAAAAAGTAATTAATATAAAGTTCTTTATCTGGTAGTATAATTACAAAAGAAGGGAAGATTTTTTTATTCTTTTTATATATATTCATACATCTTGCTCAAAAGTTTAATCTTCTTTGCATTCATGAAAATCTCCACAAAAAAAAAAAAAAAAACTTTTCTACATTGCTTTTTTGAAATTCTCAGCCGGAGCCCTTGTATCCTACAAAAAATAGTTAAAAACTTCAAATAAAAATCTTAATCAACTACTAGAAGTAAGAAGAGCGTGAACTAGGTTCTCTTAAAATAAAGACTTGGGATATGCGGAAAGCCTACCTTTTGTTGCGCTTTGTGAAAATCTGAGCTCTGAATCTAATGACACTGTCATCATTGTCATTGCAGTCATACTCTATTGTTTTCTTCCCTCTTTAGCCCACTATTTAATGGATTAGGTCATCCATTCTCCAAAGCTAACGGATTATCCATACAAAACATCGCCATTTCTCTACAGGTGGCATGTTTGAAAGAAAAGTTCCATTGTTGTTCATAGTTTACAGTTTGTTTACTTTTCTATATTCGCTCTTGCTTTTTCTTCAAATTTTGATGATGAAAGTTTACAAATTGACCCTAAGAAAATTCCAACAGACCAATTATAAAACTGCAAAAGAGATATTATTAAGGAAAGAAATGGAAATATTACAAAACAACCATTTTTTTTAATTATCAGTGAGGGTCCTGAGGTATTAAGGCACCTCCCATTTTATTTATATATTGGAAACCAAAAGGATTACAGTAGAGATCTTTTTTCATGTACAGTGGAGAGGATGTCAACTTCTTATCAGAGAAACAGAAACACATATATATAGGTAAACTAGACTCAGTCATAACAAACATATACCATAGGACTTGCTATTCCTGTGCCAGCACTAAACCCAGGCCAAAATAGAGACATCATAACCGAAAAACGCACACCCAAAAAACCGAAATAATGTGTGCTTCTGAGTTTTATAAAAATAGGTTCAACAATCACCGAAAAACATCACCAAGAAATTCTACAATAGCACAGCCAGTAACAGTTGCAGCAACTTTTACAGCTAAAGTACCTATCGCATGTATAATGCCCCTCCGGTTTCCTTCTTCTGGATTAGCTGGGTCTTGAGAAGGATGCTCCAGAAGGCCCTGCAAATCAAGTTTTGCACAGGTCAAATCTAGGGTAAAGACACACCGTTGGCACTGATATCTCCAACCCCGACTTTTCTTATTGCAGAAGCTACAACTGTAGTCTCCATCCTCAATCTTGATAAGTTTCAGAGAATGATTTTTATGCTTGGTACAGGTGAAAACTCAGGAAGCTTGATGTAATGTGGGTGGATCCTCAGACTAGATTTCGCCATCGGCCCCGGGAAAATGCATGTCGAATGAGGTAGAGAAAAGGAAAATGCATGGGAGGCAAATTGGGAGGGAAAATAAACGAGGGGTGGGAAATAATTTTATTTTTTTAAAAAAAGTTATTTTTTATTGTTTTAATTTAAGACAATTAAAAAATTAAAAATATAATTTAAATATAAAATATATACTTAGAATGTCTTAAACTCTCCTTTTATGTAGTAGTGTATATGGATGCAGCCCATAGATTTTCCTACATTGTTTGATGGCATTTTACAGGGTCCAAAAGAAAATTCGGATAACGCAATTCGGGTCTTCATACATTTTGTTTTCCGAGATTCAAGAATCATAGGCAAGGATTTGAAGCATACGAAAGATCTCAATGAGGATTTGTGAAAACCGGTATTAAAAGATACGTAAAAAGCTGTTCAACTGATGGTTTCTGGTGCAGTTTTGTGCTATTACTTCATCACATGGAATAATTTATCAAGTAAATAGCACGTTTCTATATATTTGTTTAATGAACTTACCTGCTCAAAAGTTACAGATAATAGTTATGTTTGAATGTATACCGTAAATAAAGAAAAATCTTTCTATGTTTGAATGAGATTTAGGTTCCTGCGGACCAAGAAGAACCGTGACGAACTTGTCTGCGTTCGAAGAAAAGTAGATGCCATGAAAACTAATCCGATGATTGGCATGGAAGTTCTGAAAATAAAAACACTTACAGATTTGGATGTTCTTGGAAAATTCGTATCTTTCAACTACTAAAAGAATTCCAATTAATTGAATCTTGACTACCAATAGAATTGAGCTGTTGAATTTACATAACTCTATTCACTTTATTTGCATTTTTATTATGTTGATAGATGGTAAGCAATTTCGTGGGAAAAATATAAAAATTTACATTTTATTTTCATGTGATGATATTTTTATTTGTTTAAAGAAAACAACATCATAATAATCTATTTTCATTGTTTAATTCAATGATTTTTTATTTATTTTTTTCATTTGATAATTCATGCAATAATTTTTTATTTATCTTAAATTTGTTAATCTAAAAAAAAAGACACATTGCTATCTTTATACATATTTTATTTAGATTATCTTAGAGATAAGTAGGGGTATTTTTCATAGTGTGTCAAATCATGATATTGCTATCAAGATTCAACCATGTAGTTTTAGGAGTCAAACTCATTGACTCATGTTTCATGAGTAATGGTTCACAAGAACCGATCTCTCACAATAGTGAATGGTCCACTTAGTACTCATTGCATCTAAGTGATGCTCACAAAGGTGAAGCACTGGACCTTCCTGGGAGGTCACCCATCCTACTACTACTCCAGCTGAAGTATAGTTAACCTTAGAGTTTTCTCCAAGGTTAAGCCTACTTAGCTTGAGACCCATTTGCAAAACTTTCAACAAGTGTTGCGCCTTATGAACCATTCATTTTTAGAGCCCCTTTAACTCATCAATTGATAAGTACGAGGTATTCTTCATAGCATGTCAAATTATGATATTGCTACCAAAATTCAACTGTGTAGCTTTACAAGTCTAACTCATTGACTCATGTTTCATGAGTAGTGGTTCACAAGAACCCATCTCTCATGATAGTGAATGGTCCACTTAGCACTCATTGCATCTAGGTCATGCTCACAAAGGTGAAGCATTGGGCCTTCCCGGGAGTTTACCCATCCCAATGCAAAACATGAGTTGGATATGGCTAGATTCACATGTAAGTATAAATATAAAATGGATGTAACTAGAACTATATATGGCCAAAAAAAAGTGATAAATTCTACATTTGGTTAAATAAAAATTAGGCATAAAGAGGTTTACATATAGCACATCACTTATCAGATTCAAATATAGCAGATCATAATACTTAGAACAATCAAAATATACTTTTTAATCCCTTCATAATTACTATTTACAAGTCACTCTCCCCATCATTGAATAAAAATATTGTGTCCCACTTTAGCTCTAGCAATTTAGTACTCTCCTAAGGGCCTCCTTGAACAACTCTAAACATATTTGTATCCGAGTATTCAAGAATAAAATATGCAAGGAGATTTGATGTAGCAACAACCATTTTTAGGGCCTTGAAACCATATCATTGGGGAAACTACAATAGCCCTTATTATTAGCTCTAAAGCCAAATCTATAACACAAAAAAAAAAAAAACTAGACATAAGCACATATCCACTACTAATTCTAGATTAATAATGATTGAGCTAGAACAAGACTTGCTAAAAGAAAATTTCCATGAAGATACTATTATAAGTATACCAAGAGGCTTTGTGATCACTAAGCCTAAACCATGATATGCTATAAGTGGCAAAAAAATCATGCCTCGTAAATTAACCAAAACTAATTACAAACATCCTCAAAATATACCACAAGATTATACCCATATGAGTGCCATCCACTTATGTTAGTATTTAAGAGAAAATATCAATTCTTTTTCTATAAGAGTAAGCCAAAAAAAAAACAAAAACTATGAAATTAAAAACTCTATTGATATCTATCTATTAGATTTTACTATCATAATAAAGTCTATCTTTGGGAATAAAACAATCTAAAACTAGAATATAACCTCATCTTTATATGATTCAACTTGATTCTTGCTCAAATCACTATGAAGCACATTAATATTTCTTCTTCATTTTCAATAACTAAGCTAATAATAGCTTGAAGATGGTTTTTCCTCTAATTCATGGACAAAGTCTTTCAAAACTATATTTTATTTATGTTGAATTATTTTGCAAATCCATGAGTGATGGGTAGGGACAACTAACTCTACACCATACTCAATTTAGTTGAAGACTTGAAAAGGATCTCTATTTTTGTAGAATGAAAAAAATACTTAGTGGGAAACTAATAAATATGTTTCGTGAAACATGCTTCATTTTTTAAATCATTGTTTGATTTTGAATATTAATTAATTAATAATTGTGATTAAAGAATATAATTCATTGGATAGACAATATTAAAGTAGGTAGGTATCTTCTTTAATTATGCATTGTTTATGATTTTTTTTTAAGATTGTATATTTAAATGTATAGATTTGAGTGACATGAGAAATATCATTTCAGAAAACAACATAATTTTAATGTCAACGATGCAATTTCATTATGATGTATATAATAGTATTCATGCCATTCAAATAATTGATAGCAATAAAATTTGATTCAAAAAACAAATGCATTGAATATAATTATAAAAAAGATAAATAATAATTTGATTTTTGCAATGACTATTCTCAACATATAAAACATAAAATTGTTGTTCAAAATTTTTAACTTTAAATACCAATTGACTAAACTAATAAAAAAATTTGAATGAAGAAAAAACTAATAATATTTTCCCAAAACAAATACTAATAACTAGCTTTAAAAGAAAACTAATTAAATCTTTTTAAAGGAACTGTTTTTGTCATAAAGGTCTGGCACGTCCTGGACCGTACTTGAATACCACCACTATTTCTTATGACAGCTTGCATGTTGGGTTTGGCGGCTTTGAATTTTATTTCTCTTTTGTACATGACATTATAAGCGCTCCCAATCCACCCCTGCTTACCGTAAACAGCAGGCACGTTGTGGTATTGTGGTCAACGTAGACCACAAAGTGTCGGCGGCTCAAGCTCTTCCATGCAATTGCGCGAGTGGTCCTGCGTAAGGTTTTCTTCAAGATTGTTTTAAAAAGGAGAGAGAAAGATTTGTGAGATGGGTACCAGGCGCTAAATTTCAGAGGAAAGAGCAGTCTTTATATCACAATTCATTGTTTATGAATTGTGAAGGCAAACTAGATATTTGTGATGACCGAGTAATCGAGGATATGGGATTTTCTATCAGAGGTGAGTTTGCAGGATTCTACAAGATCGGAGGTTAGCAATTAGTCATATGATCATGTACTGCTTTTGAATTTTTCTTGAGTTGTAACCATGTTGGGTTTTCTGGAATTCGGGTGATGTTAAATTGTTTATTGAGGCGCGGTCAATAACATGAATTATTCCATTCACTTTACAGCTTGACGGAAAGGGGAAGTGTACGCAAACATGACAACGCCATTCTATCTTTTGTTAGTTGTACTTCTTTGTCTGCCACAAGACCATTTCAAAGTTTGCTAGTCCCAAAACTTCGTCCGCCACAAGATCATTTCAAATGGTTTGGTTGTAGATCTTCGTCTATCATGGACATTTCAGGGCATCATGAGCAGCATACCAGGTTGAGGCATTATACTCAATATGACACAGGTTTGAATGTTTATAGCAATTTCATACAGTTTTAATTACTGGAATCTTAATAACGCATAATTTTAAGCTGTTTATTTGGATTATCAGGTGAAACAGGTCAGATCTGTAAAACAGAGCTCAATAGATTCAAGACAGACAATGGCTGCTCTAAGCGACAAGACAAGTCTAAGAAGCTAAATAGGTACCAATAGCCAGAAACGCCATGACCTATCTATCTCAGGGTTGGTAAATTTCTAAAAGATTATAACACTCAAATCTTTAAAGGATGGGCAAAGGCTTCACCTTATAGAGAACTGTAACAGTTGGTGAAGAAGATTAGACCATCTGGGTATGAGTTCACACGCAAGGAATTGCAGCGTGCAACAAATGAGTTCAGAGAAGAAATAGGCAAATGGGGTTTCGGTACAGTTTATTTGGTGAGTTCCTTTGCAAATCAAATAAATTGCTTGAATATTATAGTCTTTGGAAGCTTGAAAATAAATGTTAGTTGATATCTTGTAAAGATGATTTGTTTCTTTTTTCTTTTTTCTTCTTGAAGGGAACTTTCTTTGCTGGAAGAAAAGTTGTAGGAAAAGTTGATAGTATTTAGGAGCATGAGAATGAGAATATGAAGAGTGAGATTTGCCTCAGTCAGGAGGAGTCCTGCTTGTTGCTGCTTGTTGCGGAGCTGTTGTCGGTTGCTTTTGTTAATGATGGTTTTGATGAAGTTATCGTTACCATCAATGCCAAAGGGGGAGATTTTTAGAAGTTTGAGTTGTTTGGGTGTTGTCATTAATGTCAACCCCTTATATGAAGAAAGTGTTAGAATGTTGATGGTGTTGATGATGTCAACCCCTAGCATTAGAGTTGTTGGAAGTCTGGATTTGTTGGTATTGATGTCAATACAATGTTGGTGTTGTCATTGATGTCTTACTTTAGTATAGTTGCAAAAGTTATGTTTGGAAAGATAGTTAGATATGCAATAGTTGATTAGAGGTGTTTCAGATATAGTAGATGTGTTGTAGAGATAGTAGTGTTGTTGATGCAATTAGTTCACTTGGTTTGCAACTGCTTTTGAGAAAATTTGAATAAAAGAGAGTTCAATGTGACAAAGAGGTGTTCAGTGTTCTACTCCGCATTTCTTCAAGGTTGAAGATATGTCTGTGTGGTTTGGAGATGATGATTAGAGGTGTTCAGAAGTTCTATATCCAGAGTTTCAGGTTTTGAATATGATGATTAGAGGTGTTCAGAAGTTGTATATCCATAGTTTCAAGTTTTGAATCATACTGCAATGGAAGATGTGTTTGACAATATGGCTATTTAGTGAAATAGGGTGTCTAGGAGAAATGAGATTTTTCTAGATTTCTCTACAATGAAGGTTCCTATCTTATGGATTTGGGAGAAATCTTATATTTTTTGTATCTACCTTTCCTTGAAGTTTTAGGTGTTGTGGAATTTCACAACGATGTTTGACATGTTGGATGTTTGTGCTAGTGTGTCTAGTTGCATAAAATAAAGGTGTTCTTATGTTTTAAGTGGTTGTAGTAGTAGTGGAAAATACTATGATGATGTGGAATATCTTGAGGTGTTTTGAAATGTTGTTGTGTGGCACACGAGATGTTTTTGGACCTATAAAAATGTGCTTGTCGTCACTTCTTAGTGTTAATGCAGGTTTGGCCAACCTGAGGTGCTAGCACTGATTGCGGTGGATGATTGTTTTTTGTGGAAGTGTTGAAAAGTGTGATGGTGTATATTTGGGTCCCAATTAAGTTGTGGCATGGTCTACATTCACTTGTTTATATTGTGGAAGTTTTTGGTGCCAACCTATTTGATGTTGCACAATTGAGGTGCATACATTTCACTATGGCTAACCTAATTGAGATTGTTTTAGGTCACAGTTTGTATAAATAAAAGGTGAGTTGGTGTGTAGATTAAGAAGAGTGTGTGTGATGCAAAATATGTGAAAGTGATTAGGTGTGGTGATCTGAGTGTGAGCTTTAATACCTATAACTCCCAAATGTAGTGAGAAAAAGGTGTCAACATTTTAGTCTGTTGAATGAGTTTTTTGTGCTTCAATGGAGCTATATCTTTGGCATAAGAGAGATGCATTATTTGTAGTTCAAATTAGCCACCCCTTTTTCTACCTTCTTTCTTTTGTACAGTGAGTCCTTTGGCAGTGAGCCCTTATTTCTTTTCGGGTAGTGATCCCTCTAACAATGAGCCCATTGTATTCAGAGTTGTTATTACTTTATATTGTGAGCTAATCCTCACCATGGTTTTTCCATTCTTGAGTTTTCAACATAAATCTAGTGTTCTATTGTGCATGGTGTTTTGATGTGTTGTTATTTCATTTGCTTACTTTCATACTAAATTTGATTAAGGGTTTAAGGGCTAATAAAAATTTGAATGTTAATGATGGGTTTAATGTTTTAATGTACAACTGATTCAAAGCCCCCTCTCAGTTGTCTTGTGCATTTAACATATAGGTCATAAATCCATAAATCCAATTCTTCTCCCAAGTGTCAAGGTTGACAAACATAGGACAAAGATCTCAAACTTATGATTATGTTCAAATGGTGACAATGGGTAGCCTATTAAGGTGGATATGATCATCTTCAACTCCTATATTTGTTAGGCCACAAGGGTTTCCCTAAGGTTCTACTTCTAAATTCAATAAAAAAATATGACTATTTATCTTTCCATAAACCATACCAAACACAAAGTATACCCTCTTTTAGGTTGTCTCTCCATATTTATTTGTTGGTTTGATCACATAAGGCCTTTCCCTTTTAAACAATTTTTTTTGCCACATGAAATTTCTAATGATATGGATTTGGTAGCCCTATTATTTTCCATTCACACCAAGACATGGAAGATGAAATAACATACATACATACATACATACATACATATACATATACATATACATATGCATATACATATACATATACATATACATATACATATACATATATATATATATATGTATATGTATATGTATATGTATATGTATATGTATATGTATATGTATATGTATATGTATATGTATGTATGTATGTATGTATGTATGTATGTATGTATGTATGTATGTATGTGTGTATATATATATATATATATAAGATTATTTTGACTATTTTAGGATGATTGGAGGTTGAGATCAAGGTAGTCAAGTATCTTCACCTAGATGGGGAATAGAGTCCCATATTTCATAAAATAATTTTTCCCTTGTTTTGATAATTGACATTAAAACTGAATCAATGGTGTCTTGGAATAGTGTTGTAATGTGTTGTACACATTCACATCATTCTATGAACTTTATGATTAAAACATGCCTTAATTGGTCCTTTGCAAAGGTGTTGCAAAGTGTTGTAACACACTTTCACATTTTTATAGGATTTATTTACTTAATTAAGCTTAATGGCCTCCTTCTTAATAAAATGTATTTAAATTTTTACCTTATTTAGGTGTTGTAAATGGTTTTAAAGCACTTTAAAATTTATCTAGGGTGGTCTTGATTAATTATAGTTAATTGGAGTAATTAATCCCCTTTAATTCAAATTTAAACCTTGATTATGACACCTCTCGAAGATCTGTCCCAACACACATGATTTAAATAATCTAAGATTTAGTTGGGAAAAAATTAGGTCATAGAAAATGGTGCCAGGACCCATTCGATCTAGGTGGAAAATGGGTCCTCCCTAAATAGGACCCCCCTTTATCAATCGATTCTAAATAACTATTTAATGTTCTTTCCATCTCCCAGGATTAGGTCCTGGAAAACTGAGCCAGGACCCATTCACCCTAGGTGGTGAATGGTTCCTCCCTTAATGAGGACCCCCTTTTCAAATTTAATTCTATTGGTAATTTAATAAAGTTTGCTTCCAGATCTAGAGTCAACCTTAATTGTTTGAATTTTAGGGTTGATCTCCTAATTTAGTATAAATAAGGGGTTAATTCGCATTGTTTCTCCTAGCAAGTTTATTAAGCATTCTATCACTTTTATGAGACATCCTAATACTTTACAAAGAGCATTATAGAGAATTTAAAGAGAATTCGTAAGGCATTTCAAGGCAGACTTCAAAAGTCTATTGCAACAATTCAAGATCAATTCATCATGACAAGGGTTTGATGCATTCATGTATTTTGTTGAGCTAAGAAAGTGGATGTAGAATTGAAGATCTATTTGCAAGCATTTTTCACATCATATCCAAGGATCCAAGATCTACATTCTTCATGGCCACTACATGCTATTTTGCATATTTGTTTCACACGATATCATACAAGGTGATATCAGTTGCACATTTAATGTTTTATGATTCATTTCTTTTATTTCATCATTTGGTTTAATTACCTACAAGGGGTTTGACCAAGGAAAACCCCCATTCACTAACAAACAAAAAGTTTTCTTCCCTTGAATGTGTAATTGCATATTTACAGGTTGAAGATCAAGTGGAGCAAGTTTGAAGCAAAATTGTCAAAGTTTTCAAGTTGCAAAAGTTGTCATCTACAATGCAAAATCAAAGATTTGAAGCTACAGAATTATCTAGACTTCTAGAAACTGATAACTAGGATTTTGAGAGTGTAGACATCAAGGAACAGGACCCCAATCCCAATTTCAAAAATGCTAACAAGGACCCATTCACCACTAAAGATGAATGAGTCCTCTGTAGCCTAAAAATAACAAGTTTTTGACAAGGTACACATCTTTTATGCTCTAAGAACTTCCCTCATAATTGCTATAATAGTTAGGTAGTATTTCTGATTGTTATTTTCATCTTATCATACACATAATTGTAGTGTTTAAGTTCATAAATAAATAAAAAAGAAAAAATAGTGGTCCATCATCTTGTTGATTCATTTTGGCGCACCCTATTTTTCACCTAAACAGTAATGATTGGAAAAAACTCATGCAATAAATAAAGGAATACATAATCAAAGAATATATATTTGCATTTATAAACATAGAATAAGCTCTATTTATACATATGAAAAGATAAATAAAATTACAAAATACTATAATAGTCCAACTTAATAATCCATAAATAGACCTATAAATTTATTTATTTATCCTAATAGGATACCTTTAAAATCATTTACAAGGAGTTTACAATCCTCTAACTAGCCAAATAATTAGTAATGCAATTACAAATTCCTACAATACATATTGAGATACTCAATCAATATTGAATTTTCATATTAAACTCATTATTTGAAAGGTTACAAAGATTCATTACAAGTTTGGGATAAACCTAGCTCATCAAAATGTAAGAATATTTCAACCCTATACTAGAAATCAAAACCCTAAGGGTCTGCCGATATTGGCATGGTGTGATGGTTTATAGGTGGCATTGTTGTTCTTGCCACCATGGTTCAAACCCCGTTGGGGTGGTATTGTTGAATGGTTGTATCCGGTTCATAGCTCCGGTCAAAAGTGTTTACCCCTTGAATTATAAAAAAAAAAAACCCTAAGGGTCTACTATATAATATTTTTATATCTCTTGCTATGTAAACTACTTTTTCCCATCATCTTTTTTTTCTAAAAAATTAAAAATATGGGCCTATATACTTCCCTAACACACTCGTTTGATCTAAGAGTGAGATTTATTGTCCTTATGTGTTACAAGTGGTGTCTCATGCCTTCATCTATATACTTGTTTTCCTATAAATGAGCAGTATGGGTAATCATTCTTCTTTAATACCACACACTCCTTGGACATTAGTTATATAATTAGTAGATGGTATACAAAACATGGTAGAGTCCACAAAATTGTTAGAGGAGTCATCAGGATCCATGCATATTAATATAGGTTGTAGAAGCATCCAATTATGGTGGAGAAGTAGGTGAGAATGAATTCACTAAATTCATTAGGGATTTTGATCATTTAGAATTTGATACCTGGGTTTCAATTTTTTTTAGAATGTGGGAATATATTCCATGCATAGGAAATCCACAAGACTATAAAAAGGAATAGAGGATTTTATGTGTGGAAATTGGGGAATTAAGTAAAATGGGGACTATAGGACACAATAATGGGGTTCAGGGGTAGATAGAGATTCTAGGGATCAAGATCTTGGGGAATTAAGGAGCCTAATGAACCCGGGACAAGTTCTAATATCCTCAAAACCTACAAAACTTGGAAGGCCTAATTCACCTAGGAAAAGGACACATTATTAGACATTGACCCTAGAAGTACCCCATAGTAATTTTTAGTAAGGAATTTTAGACATAGAACATTCTTACTAAATACCCTTATGAAACACTTAATATAAGGGACCCATCTACAAATTTGTAAATCAATTATATATGATGGGTGAATAACATCAAATACAAAAGTGGCAATAAATCGTAGAGATATAAGACATATTAAATGAGGTGCACATAGGCTATAATGATGATAAATTAAATCCCATTGATCCTATCTCATGTCCCTAATTTTTTTCTAAAACACCTAAGGATTTATGGATACTATTCTTTGGTGGTGCTTACTCAAGATATGGGTTTGGCACAAAGGTTGTCATAATCTCTTTGGATGACAAGAAATTCATATTTTATTTTAAGTTAAACTTATAGTGAACTAAAAAATTACAAATATGATGTGCTAGTGTTGGGATTGCATGTTTCTCTGAAACATAGCATAAAGTGTATTGGTGTATATGTAGATTCAAAGATCATTATTTCACAAGTGATATGTGTGCATGTAGTAAAATAAAAGAGGTTGAATAGATATAGGAATGTAGAATAATATATTATCAAATATTTTGAGACATCATACACTCATTGGTTTAATAGGTTAGAGAATGATACACTTGATGTATTAGAATTTCACTAAAATATTTTTCATTTTTGTTATATTGGTAAATGGATAAAAATTAGTTCAACCCCTATTAAATAGGCACAAGGATGACAAAGTGAATCAAAATCTAGTGGAAAATGTAAGATAATCTTGGTCCAATTATTACTTTTACATCTAATAGAAAACGTGATGTTTTTTGGTCATATAGATAAAAAATGATAGAATTTGCATCATGAATTATGGAAAAGGAAATAATTATATCTTACATAATGCATAACTATATTAATCAATAAGATTTAAATAAATTTTATTAGTTCTAAATTTAATTTAAGTAAAATCAAACATATCATTTTTTAAAGCATTTACTTAGAATCATGGATCAAAATTATTATGACATTAAGGCTTTGGATCTCTACTATCTTACTGGAATATTTTTCCATGTAAGGTCTTGGGACCCTTTTCCTAGCTTATTATATAAAAATAAAAAGGATAATAAAATATAATTTGATAAATTTCTAAGACTAATAGTTATAACATTTGTATAGTGTAATTGAGTATATACATTATTATCTCCTGATGGAAGCTTCTGGTCTCTCTCGCCAAGTGTAGATTTTGAATTCATCTATCTTGGGTACCTCTCACCTAGTTGTGCAGCCCTTGTCACCTAGCTACTATCTATTTTTCAATCTCTCTAGCTCTGCCCTTCCTGCAGACGTGTCGTAGGATGTTGCATTTCGTTCCTCGGCATCACTTCCTCTACTGTGTGGAGTGGGCCTTTTGGTAGTTGGGGATGCCTCTATTCAAAGTGTAGAGTGAACAATTGGTTTTGGGGAGGTCGTGGGTTCTTCCCCAACTAATGTTGCTACTATGGCTATGAGTTTGTCCCCAACTAATGATGTGGGTGTGGTTGGGGTGTCCATAAACTCTCTGAGGAGCCTATGTGTTCATCCTAGTCCCTAACCATCATTTGTTGATGTTGTGAAGTTAAAGAAGCCAAGGGAGGGATTTGTGCATCCCTTGTTGTGTGCAAATGTTTCTCTTGTTGTCTCTCTAGGTGAGGAACTTGCTAAAAATATTGCTTTTTATTCCAAGAATGCACTTATTTGTAGATTTTTTTGCTTGTGGCCTTCCCTCTCTAACTTGCACCTTTGGATCACTAACCATTGGGCTCCTCTAGTTGATGGTTTGATGCAGATTTACCCTTTTTCTAGGGTTTTTTTTTTGGTGAGTTTCAGCTCTCCTAAGGATAGGCAAGCTATTTTAGACTATGGTTTGTGGGTTTGGATTCTTATCCCCTCTCCATTAGACCTTGGGTTCATTTTTTTAACCCTTAGAATGAACCCTTAGATACAGTGCCTATTTGGGTAAGATTGCATTATCTTCCCTTATAGTTCTGGTGCTCCTCTGCCTATGAGGGCATTAGTAATGCTATTGGTCAATTCTTGAAAGTGGATATGGCTTCTAAGAATTTTACTCACACCTCCTTTAATAGGATCCTAGTGGAGGTTGATCTTTCAAATGCTCTACTTGGTGAGGTAGTTTTTCAAGTTAATTGTTGGTCATGGTCTCACATTGTGGACTACGACGGTCTCCCTTTTCATTGCAGACATTGTTTTTCTATTGGTCACTTGGCTCGTGATTGTTCTCGTGGTTACCGCCATGCTTCCTCTGCTACTTGGTGGAAGAACTCTCTCCATGAACACTTAATAGTGCATCCTGCTATTGATTATGATTCTTCCGATGAAGACTCAAGGCCTCCTCCTTCTATGAAGATAAATAATATTGATGAGGTGGTCGTTGCTCCTCCTGTAGATTCCTCTATTTCCCCTATTCTGGAAAATGTTTCAAAAAATTTTGTGCAGGTTCATTTTGCTCCACTTGATTCAGATGTGATGGTTGATTCTCCTCCTATGGGTACTATTGTGCGGTCTTTGGATTTGGTTGTTCCTAGTCTGGTTTTAGATGCTTCACCTGAAGTAAATCATGTTCCCCTTGTTTGCTACTCTGGAGGGGATTCTTCCCCTTTTGATAAAAAATTCTCAATTTCAATTTTTGACTCTCCTTGGACAATGGTTCATAGAAGGAAGAATTTTTTTTCTAAGAAGGTTATGGTTTCGTTTAAATCACCCTAAGAGGTTGTGCTTGGTTCATGTTTTGTTTCTTGAATTGTTTCTAGTTGTATGTTTTTTTTTTGCTGGTCTTTGTTGGTTTTTGTCTCACTATTTCTCTCTATTTGGCTATGTTGGGCCAGCCTATTTTGCTAAGTTGTTTGGATCTATTTTTCATTTTGTAAGGGATCAAGGCCTTACCCTACTTATCTAATAAAAAAAAATGTTATAGTCTAAAAAAAAAATTTATATACTTTAGAACAAAAAATTTGTCTTATCTATCATGCATTTAGTATTTTTATGATCTTAATGAATTAACATGCACCTTGGATTTAAAATTCATGGTTATTGCCTTGAGAAATTGTCTAAGGAGAAAGCCTTAAAATAATAGCTCACCTATTACTATGATAACTTTCTTTACAACTCTTTAACTATATTTGTTTAGTAGGATGATTATTTACTACTTGAAGAATAATTAAAACTTACATCTACATATATTTGTGAAAGCATCATGCACTTTTATGAACTTCAATCCTTTAAATAAGATCATTAGGTCCTTTTTCAATTTTTGGGCAATATTTATATTTTAAAAATTGTCACCTTTAATGGTATCCCAAGATACATACACATACTTTACATAGAAAATTATTATGACATATTTTAAACTCACTATTATACATATTCAAATAATATTCAATTATATGGGTTAGTGTAGGACCATAGGGGTCCAAAATAGGCCTATAAGTGACAATGCAAATTCAGAAAAATATAGTTAGGAAACTTGGCATAAAAATTTGAATAGGTTATTAACATAATTTGAAAAATATGTAATAATAATTTATAGAAAAGTGAATTTAGTTTCTAGGATACTAGTCCCTTTTTGGAAAAAAAGTAAATCTATTTGGTGAAATTTTGAAATTTCAATGAAATAGTACTAAATTTTCAAGAAAGAAAATAAAAAGAAGGTCGATGTCTGACCAACCTAAGTACAAGAATTTTTTTTTTAATCTTTCAATATAAGTAGAGTTCACATTCCTAGATGTACCACATTTTTTTTTTGTAATTTTTTTGCAAGTAAATAATTAGAACTATGAATATTTTATTATAACTTTTCAAAAATATTAAAACTTGTTTGTCTAACCACCATAATTTGGTCAAAAATTAATGAAATTCAATTGTTATTTTTTCATCCTATAGTATGGGAACCATAGAATGTGTTTCATCTTTTGGATTCAAAAAATGAAATTGTTTGACAATCATAAATGTTTTTCAATCAACCTATCTTTTCATAGAAAATAGGGCTAACCAAAATGAATCGATTGTTGGAATATGGCTTTAAGAGATCATTTTTGGCTACTTGTGTTGTCATTGGTGGAAACTAGAGTCAACAGTATGGTCCACAGTGTTAGCATTATTCCTACTGGTAAGAAAAGTAAGATTTTGTAATCTACCAGCAGAAAGAATGAAGAATAGAAAATCTAGTTGGTAAGTTGATATGATCGCTTCACCAAATAATTATTTTGAGGTGTGGATCTCTAGTAAAACCTTCCTATCATGTACACTATCCTACTAGTTAGTTTTGTGGTGTTGGATTAGTCAGAGTCTGAGTTAAGAGGTTTGGTAGTATTGTTCATGGTTTATTCTATTATTCTGGCTAACATGTTTTATATGGAAGATCACAAATGTATGTGGAGTATGTATTTAGTTATTTCTTATGTTTGGAACATTGTTTTGTGTCCCTACTAAATTCTAGCCAACTTGTGTGGGCACACATCAACTCTGATTAATGAATTGAGCCAACATAAGAAAGAATATTATATTTTGTTGTGAAGCCGACATACAACGAATTCCTAATTAGCCGGTATATAAAGGAGATCAAAAAATAATTTTGTAGAGGAGTTGAAGTAGTGAGGTAGTTGTGGTAGAGATAGAAGTGTATGTGTATCAAGGAGAGAGAGTGAAAAAAGACAGATTAGATATTCGAGGGTAGAAAATTTTTTGTATGCAGAGCAGAGCAGAAGTGCGAGCTGGTGTAAAGATACAGAATCTGATTATGAGCTTCATTGGAACTGAATCTAGGAATTTGTAGATGTTGTACTCTCATTTCAAATTTTGTTGTAATTTTAATTATACTTTGTAAGGAAGTGAGCCTTTCTCTCTTGAGCAATGAGCTCTAGGTAGTGCGCCTGAATGCAAGCACATTCCCCTCTTTTATCATAATCTTAACAGAGTATACATTGTGGATTAATCTCCACCGTGGGTTTTCCCCTAACAGGGTTTCCATATGGGGTTGGGGCCCTAGCTCGGTTGGCTAAATATTTCCTGTTGCAGGAGGTTGGTCATGAGGTCTAGTCTCCCCCACTCCCGTGGTACCGAAGGGAATGTTGCACTGGTGCCACTGGTCACATTAAAAATTTTACCATGCGCACTACAATTTATAGGGGATCGTGCTACCTGATTCCTGTAGTCTAAAAAAAAAAAGGTTTTCTGTATAAAAATTTATGGTGTTATGGTTTAGTTTAACAACTTGAGGTGGATCTTGAATTACAATGGATGCTGGTGGTCTTCAATAGTAGCTTATGGTGGCACTTGATCATCTTGATCAGTCCAAAGCAGAGGTCATGGAACTAAAAGAAAATATTGTGGCTGCCAAAACATTCATTCAATCACTCAAGAATAAGATAAATGAGTCAAGGGAAAAGGGGAAGGAACTATGTGGTCAATTAAAGGAAAAAGAAAGCAAAGGTCTGGATGATGTCCATGTGAATCAAACCCTAAGGGAAATAATAGAAGAATGTGAAAATCTTGCTAAGGAAAATACAACCCTAAAGCTTGAAATAGAATCTATGGAAATGAAGTTTACCAAAGAGATTGAAGAAAGAAAGAAGAATGAGGAGAATCTGGTCCAGTCCCTGAAAGAGAAATATGAAGAATGCAACATAATTAATAGTGGATTGATTCAGTTGGAAATTGAACTACAACAATCAAGAAACAATGAACAAGAGCTTGAGAGATAGGTAGTTATCCTTGGAAATGAGCTTGCTACTACAAATGAATTCAAGGAGAACTTTAGGATAAGCTTTTCTAGGCTTGATGAGATAACCAAAGGAAAAAGGATACAAATTTATGACAAATGAGGTCTTGGATATAAGAAGGGTGAAAGCTCTAAATCTAAATAGAAGAATAAAGGAAAAAGACATCCGGTAAGGCAACCCAATGCTCAAAAATTTAATGGATATTGCTTTACTTGCAATGAATTTTGAAATATGGCTTCTCAGTGTACAAGAAAGATAAACCATAGCACTCGATCATTCTCTGGTCAGTGTTTTAAATGCAAAAAGATTTGTCATAAGGCATTAGAATGTAGCAGTATGTCTATTAGTATAAATAACATTAAATTTTATACTTGTGGAAGATTTGGACATGTTGCTAATCAATGTAGGTTAAGAGGAAATAATTGGAATGGATGGTATAGACTGAAATATCTGGTATGCTATAATTGTAACAATTTTGGGCACATTGCAAGATTATGAAAGAACAAAAACTTGAACAAAATAGGTCTGGTTTATCAAGGAAGAAATTCATAGAAAAACAAAAAAGGAAAATAAAAGGCATTTGTGGAAGAGATAGAGATCAAATGAAGAAAACATGGGTAAAGAAAAGTGAATTTGATGAAGGAAACAAGGTTGTATTGAAAGCTCCCTCTGGTAACTCTTCCAACAATTGATTTCAGGCCAATGGCCTAGGGGGAGTGTTTTTCATGAAAATCTCTTCCCCCCTATGATATTGTTGGCACCGAATTGCTGGATGTCATCACCTATTGAGATATTTATTATTGAAAGCATCAATAATCATCTGTTCAGTTGAATGAAATGGTACAAATCCACAGTTAGATTCTTTGCTTACTATCTGAGTTTGCAGAGTAACCAAATTTTTTAGGGAAACACATTTAATGCAACAGAAAGTTAAGTGAGTGAAGTTATAAAAGGGAATTTAAAGCCCTAATTCGTCATTATGTATTGAAAGAGAATAGTTGGAGAGAAATTACAACAAAATTCCAAAGGACCGAAAGGTCAATCTTGCGATGAAATCTTGAGGTATTTCTATTGCTTATCAATTTCATAGCTATATGGTGATTGATAGAACCCTTTTTGGTATGAAAAATGAAACAAAACAAAAGAACAATAACTCTAGATGAGTATAACAATCAAAAAGTTAGGAATAAAAGAAATCTATTGTCTCCCACCAAATTGAGGAGGCTTGGAGGATCGAAACATAAGAATTTGGATATATGGAATAAATTTCCTCATTTCATTAGTACGGAAGTGGTTTAGTTTGTCTTAAATAGATTGGATGAAGATATTCTTACTTTGGATAAACCCTGTCAAATCTTAGAGGATGTAATCAAGAATCTAACAAGAATGTGCAATGTTGGTGATATTCTGAAGGAGAAATTGATTCAAAATGTTGAGGTCGAAGCCCTAGCCAGAATAAGCGGAGATCAGAGGGCTCTGATAATTTTGACAATTAAAGATCCATTGACAAGGTATGTTGCACATGGAATCTCATATAAGATCTTCACAAACCAAGAAGGATTAACCTCGATAGGTGTTGTGTATATCACTCACAAAATGATAATAGAAAATGAAGACTTTGAATTATGTAGTCTGATGAAGGATCAACTAATGGATAATGTACAATTAATGAAGGATATTGAATACCCCTTCAGGTTTAGCACCCTTACAATATGCATTATGATGTATTTTCTTAATTGGTTTCCTCTGAATGACAATGTGGTGTGTAAAGAAAATGTGTTGGTCTGCAAGAAAATTTTTGTGCATTACAACTTTTTTGAAAATGGGGAATGAGTTTATGAAAAATTATTTAGAAAGGTGTTGGAAAAGTTTGATGTAAATTTTATCTCTCTTCTAGTAAAAATAACTAAAGTAAGGATCATCCTTCAGAAAGACAAAAAAAAATAGAAGAGAGGAAGATATTTGGCTGGTGTCACTCCTTTAGCACCCAAATCAACAAAAGTTTAAGAAAAAGGGAAAGGAAAATTGGTTGTGGATGTTGTGGATGAAGACTTTGATGAGTATACTCTAAGAGATCAACCAAAACTAGGTGAACCAAAAATAATATTAGCTGAAGACAGCGATGAAGAAAGTGCTATGTTTAAATCAAATATAATGCAAATTATTCAGGATGAAGATGGGATGCAAAAGATATCTGACATATGGTTGAATGGACCATCCTATGAGAAGGATATCATTGAAGACAGTTTAGGAAGATACTTTGCTAATAACAATATTGAATTAGAGAGTTTGAAGGATGTTCTCCTAGAAGAATTGATTGAGTGTGTTAAGGAGGCTATGGAATCTGTGCCTCTAGATAAGGAGGAGGAAATAATTTCCCATTTGAAGATGCAGTTTAGGCTATCTCTTGCTAAGATGAAGAAGAAAATGAATATGTTGAGACAATGCATTGATTCAACCAATAAAGTCTTGAATTACTATCTAAGGTGGTCTCATGTGGTTGACAAGTACTAGGATAAGTTGGAAGAAATTGAGTTCAAGAGCTTGTCAAAACTGGAGAGGACTACAATATTTTTTGGATAAGGATGGAAAGGTTAAGAAAAAGGTTCATGATCTGCAGGCTAAGCATGCAAAGGTTCACTTTTATAGAAATACTCTCATGGACACCTTCTAGAGAGTAAAAGACTAGACTAAAGGAAAAATAGAGCAAATGATTGAAGTGCTAACAATAGGAGAAAAGATCGAAGAAGCAATCACCATTCCTAAATCCTTTGTCCAGATTATCAATAGGACACCAGAGAATAACAACTTTATTATAGCCATTGGGATTGCAGATGACTCTTGGAAGAAATTCCTTGCAAAAATTAAGGCTAAGTATAAAATAATCTTCTAATTTTTGCAATAGTTTCTCAAATTTTGATTCAACTCTCTATTTTGTAAAGGAGAAAGAATAAGAAGAGAAGTATAGTAGAAGCTTTCTCATTGATGTCAAAGGGGGAGAGAATGTAGTGAAAAAACTCCTTGACATGAAAGGGGGAGCAGTAGTCTTGTCTTTATTGAGTTTTTGGTTTTGACACTTAGTCAATTTTTCACTAAGTGTTTCCATTAATGAAAAAGGGGGAGATTTTTGGCATGTGGCTTTGAGAGATCATTTTTGGATACTTTTGTTGTCATTGATGGCAACTAGAGTAAATAGTATGGTCCACAGTGTTAGCATTACTCCTACCAGGAAGAAAAGTAAGATTATGTAATCTACCAGTAGAAAGAATGAAGAACAAAACATTCGGTTGGTAAGTTGATCTGATCGCTTCACTAGATCATTATTTTGTGGTGTGGATCTCCAAGGAATCCTTCCTAGCATGCGCACTATCCTACTGGTGAGTTTTGTGGTGTTGGATTAGTCAGAGTTCAAGTTAAGAGGATTGGTAGTATGGTTCATGGTTTATTCTCTTATTCTGGATGACATGTTTTATATGGAAAATCACAAATGTATGTGGAGTATGTATTTAGTTATTTCTTATTTTTGGAACATTGTTTTGGGTTCCTACTAAATTCTAGCCAACTTGTGTGGGTACGCATCAACTCTAATTAATTAATTGAGCTAACATAAGCAAGAATGTTATATTTTTTCGTGAAGCCGACATATAATGAATTCCTGATTAGTGGTTATATAAAGGATATCAAAAATAATTTTGTAGAGAAGGAGTTGAAGTAGTGAGGTAGTTTTGGTAGGGATAGAAGTGTGTGTATCAAGGAGAGAAAGCGAAAATGGACAGATTAGATATTTGAGGGTAGAAAAAGTTTTGTATGCAAAGTAGAGCAAAGTAGAGTAGAAGTGTGAACTGGTGTAAAGATCCATAATCTGATTATAAGATTCATTGGAACTGAATCTAGGAATTTGTAGATGTTGTACTCTCTGTTCAATTTTTTTTGTAATTTCAATTATACTTTGTAAGGAAGTGAGCCTTTCTCTCTTGAGCAGTGAGCTCTAGGCAATGCCCTTGAATGCAAGAACATTCCCCTCTTTTATCATAATTTTAACAAAGTATACACTGTGGATTAATCTCCACTGTGGTTTTTCCCCTAACAGGGTTTCCATATAAATTTTTTTGGTGTTATGGTGTTCTTTAATGTGATTGCATATTTACATCTATTTATGTGTTGTGGATGTTGTTTTAAATTCAATTATTATTGTTGATAGTTTTATATCTGATTTGAAAAGTAAAATATCATGGAACACTGATTCACCCCCCTCCCTCTCAGTGTTCCTAGTGTCCAACATCAACAAGATGATGAACCACTAATTTTTCTAGGGCATTAAACATACAATTATGAGGAACAAAACATGTAAATAACAATCATAAACTAATCCTAACTATTATAGCAATGAAAAGGGGATCTTTTAGAGCTCAAAACGATGTGTACCTTGTAGAAAAAAAAAAATTTAGGCCATAGAGGACTCATTCACCTTTAGTGGCAAAAAGATCCTTTTAGGGTTTAAAAAAACTTACTTTTGGGTTTTGTACTTCAATGTTTGCACTCTAAATTCCCAGGTTTTCAGCTCTCGAAAGTTTGAAATAGATTTTTTAACCTCCTTTCTTTTTTCTTACACTATGAATAACAACTTTGCACCTTGATAAAACCTTAGAAGTGCTAGAAAGGATTAGGGTGCCAAAAATATATGGTTCATTTTGGTGAATCTACATATTGAGCACTTTACATTTCTGATTTCAATTGCATCTTGCATCCTATACTTCATTTGCATCAACATTAAATTAGGGTATTGTTTTGTTTTTGCATCCTAGGGTTTCTTAACTTGCATTAGTGAAATACTCATTTAGATTTCATTTTTGCATTGCATATCATTGAAAAAATTGAAAATCTGCATTTGCATCCTTCATTTGCATCTAAAAAGTATTAGAATCACTTTAATTTTTGTGAAAAACACAAAAAATATCGTAGTTGGACTCATTCACCACCCTAGGAAAATCAGTCCACCTGCACATTTCAAATTGCATTTTTAGGCATTTTTCTGGGCATTTCCTACATTTTTGTTCTCTGTTGTTATTTTTCTATTTCAATTTGGATAATTTCTATATTTTCATTTTTCACTCCTAGATTACATTGCATTTCCATCCACCCCATCCTTTTTGGTACTTGTATGAGTGTTTGGTGCCCCATTGATAATAATTTAGTGAGACGAAGTTCTAGACTCATGGCTTCCCATGATAACCCTTTCATTGTGGACCTTGGGATCTTAAGAGCTCCTACTCCTAGTATGGAAAATTGTGCATTAGGCATGGAAAATACCACTTCTATGTCTTCACCTTTCCATCCAATGAATGTTGACACACAACATAATTTCATTTCGTAAGAAGAGGTCATTAGTATTCATCAGTATTTTGCACATTTACAACAAGACTTATCCCTTGAAAACATTTCCACCACTTCCATACTTGCAATAGAAAATAAGTCTTCATCAATTGATTGGAAGTGACGATGACTTACAAGTCATGAAAATAATTGTTGACATATACAATAAACATGCTCCTACTACTTCCCAGTCAACAAACATAGTTGCAAGCCAAGGAGGACCTCACATTCCTCCCCCTTCAACCATAGTGTCCATACCAACTTATACCACTCCTTAAGTTATAAGAACTATGCAACATGTTAGTCATGTGAATCCTTACAATTCCAACTAGCATTCCTAGTTCTTTTGTGGCATAACATATTCCTTCTTTCACCTTCACCCCTTTTAGTGTCTCTTTCACTTCCCCTAACATTACGTACACTCCATCACCATTTTCCCTTTCACCTCATGCCACTTACAAAGATCCCATAATTACACAAATTTTTAACACTATTTCATCCATGCAACAAAAAATCTCCACCATTAGCCAAAGTCAAAATGCTCTAACCACATACCATGTTCGTAGTAGTCCATTATTCTTAGACATTTTATGCACCCAAATGCCACAAGGAATTGAAATGCCTAGGTTTGAGAAATATGAAGGAAAATGAGACCCTACTAATCGAGTCAATGCTTATACAACCTTATGTAGTGACTTTTTCCTTGATGATAAGCTGCTAGCCAAAAATTTTCCTAGGACCTTGAAGGACACTGCATGAGAGTGGTTTTCAAACCTACGTAATCATTCCATCTAATCATTCAATGAACTTGTGGATTCCTTTATAAGTAATTTTCAATTTCATATGACCCCTAAAAATACAATGGCTGATGTAATACAATGTAAACAAAATGTCGATGAAAAATTAACTGACTTCATTTCACGTTATCAGTCATTATATGCTGAAGTTGATGTCAAAAATCCCTAACTCACATTTCTTGAAGATGTTTATCAAAAACCTACACACTAACCTTCGGGATAATTTAACTATGATGAAATTTCCTTTGTTCATGCATTTATGCACAACCCTTTGTGAATATCATAACTTGGTTTCAAGTCATGATTCAAAGTCCACTTCTAATTGAGCTGAGAAGTCAGCCTAATAACCAAAACAACACAAAAAACTTTTGCAAACCAAATAGAGGCTTTTAAAATTCAATCCCTCTCCTCTACAACCAACCTAACCTATTCAAAGTCAAGTGGTAGCTATTAAATTAGGAGTACCCCATATCGATGGGGACTCGAAGAGACAATTTACTCCCTTATCCAATACCCTTCATAATACAATGAACCAATTAATCTAACAACAAATGATCACCTTGCCTATCATCAAACCACTCGATACCACAAAACCTTTACCACCCACCTTTAAACCAAATGCTTATTGCCATTTTTATCACCAAAATGGCCATGACACCAAACAATGCAAGCATCTAAAATACTTAGTTCAAGACCTCATTGATTTCAGTCATTTTTCCATTGCAAGTGTTAATGATCAAGGCAATAAGTCCATTGTACCTGCTAACCAAAATTCAAAAATATTTTCCAACCCCATGCCTAAACATAATGTTTCATTTGTCAAGGCTAGTGAACCTTCAAGCACTTATGTGATGAATGTTGATACTAATAATGAACAACATGATATAACTCCAAATGTTACCCAAGTTAATCATATGGATGAACTCATGGGTGTGATAGATGTTATCCCTCATAAGGTCCCAACCAAAAAAAATCTTGATATCACTTTTTCTTCTAAAGATATACTAAAAAAACTTCATGATGATCCTCTTTATATAACTAGCAAAATCTATGACAAGCCCACCAATGGGATATTAATAGATCCTGCTTGTGGCCAAAATGTGATCACGGAAGATTTTTTAGTATTACATGAGTTATATCAAGATGACTATAATACACCAAAAACATGGATTAAAACACATGCTGGTTTTGCGTGCCCTATGATCAAATCAATCATACTCCCATTACAAGTAGGAACTAAATCTTTGGACACAAAATTTCAATCATTCCACAATTAGATCAATTTCCTCTATGGCTAGGTCACCCCTAGATAAGTTGCTCAATGAAAGTAGTCCCTTTAGTTTTTCACAAATGTTTGAAATTTGCACATGGTAATGAAATATTTATCATACACCATAGTGGCTTTAATCCATTATCCTCTAAAGGTAACTTCTCCTTAGAAGCTTATTGGCTTGAACCTATGGAACCTATCACTCCTCGTAAGGATTTCTTTTTCATAGCCTAGATCAAAAGTTCAAATAAAAATAAATATCCAATTTTTCTCTTCGTTATATGTCCTAGTCAACTTCTGCTCCTTCTATCCTAGAGGAAACCATGCTTTAGCCTGAGTCCGACATTGAACAAACCATACAACCTCCTAAAAAAACACCCATAGACACTTCTTTGACATCGTTTAAATGACCAAGAGAAAATTAAACCAATCCTATCATTCCTCCCCGCATTAAACAAGTGTATAAATCTAAAGAGAAAGTGATTGAACCATCTTCTTTGGTTTCTTCCATTCTTCCCTCTCCAAAAGACAAGGGACCTATGATGGATCAACCTACTCTTAGACCTCAAAAACTTAAAAAAAAAATGAAATGAAATCGCAGTTCTAGGGAAAATAGGTGTCGCTATTGTTTCCTTACTTGTCAATATCAAATGGAAGAAAATAAAGAAAACCAACTGAACCATAGATTTTTGGCATCAAGGCACTTCTCTAGCTCTTCTAGGGTTTTTCACCTAAAAGAAGAGAGGTGGGGCCAAAAATGTTAAAGGGTTCATTCAAATTATGTTATTTTTGATATTAACTAGGCTAAATGAAGTGAACTAAATGCAATTAAGTGATCTATATGACTAATTATGAATGCAAAACTAAGATTTATGCTATGTTAGAAAACACACTATGTTATGCAAATAATAAACTAAAAGATGAATAAATGAAAAATAGAAGGAGAAAGGATGAATCAAAGTGCACTTGAGCAAGCTTTGAGGAATCTAGAGTGGTTTGAATGTTGTCTAAAATTACCAAAAATCAATAGTGAGATTCATTCGCCTAGGATGGAAAATTAGTCCTACTACTGGTGAAATTTTTTTGGGAACTAGTTTATGACTGTCGGGATCTAGAATCTAACAAAACCTAGATTTTTAGTCTTAAGATGGGAATCATTCACTACTGGTGGAAAATCAGTCCTCTCCCAAAATTTTGAGAAATTAGGAGACAACTCTACAAAACTAGATCTGGAAATGTCTGTTTGTCGGGTTCCCAAAGTTAGTTGTGTGGGAAATGGACAAAATACCTTCTCCAAGCTTGAAATATGTTTTATTTGAATTGAAGCACCTATTTGACTTGTTGACACTTTTCAACACCTAAATTCCTAATAAAATTTGCACACAAAAGTCTACAAACACACATGCAAGAGGGGAAAATGGTTGAGGGTTAGCAAACAGGAGTTTTCCTTGGTCAAACCCCACTTTGGTAATCAAACCCTTAGTAAAATAATGAAATACAAGAGAATGATTAAAAAATAACATGAAAATGCTATAAACTTACCCAACCCTCAAGTTGATGCAAATTTAAAGATATATCAATGGTAACTTTCGTTGATTGCTTGATTGATGCTTGATTTGATGTTGTAAGATGCTTGATTGCTTGAATGTGATGTGTGTTTGAATTATTGAATGAATGGGGGTCAAAAAGGATGTAAAAAACACTTATTTATACAATCTTGTGCCTTAGAAACCCATTAATACCTCATCATAGGCTGACATCAAGTGATTTTGAATAAAAACCCGAAGGGAAATTTAAAATATTTTAAATTTGGAGCCAAGGGGGACTCATTCACCACCCATGGAAAATGGGTCCCACCGAAAATGGGTGTTAGGATTTAAGTTGCATTTAATGTTATTTTTTAGGTTTACATTCAAAAATAACACTTAATTAAAGCTTATAAGGGAATAAAGAGGTCAAATAAAGCATAAGAAAGGTGTAAATAAGGAGATTATGCCTAGAAAAGTGTGAAATCTTGTTACAAGACTTTACAACACTTCAAAATAGGAATTTTTTAGTGATGAAAAGGTTATTTTTAGGTGAATTATAATAAATAAAGTCTAGAAGAATGTAGAATTTTTTTACAACACTTCAAAACACCTTAACAAGACATCATTATTTGAATCTTAGTACCTAAAAATGCAAGTTCAAGCCATGTTACAACATAAAATCAAAGCAAAATAGACAAAAAATCAAGAAGAAAGGCCTAAAAGATCATAAAAATGACAAGGTTCCATTTTTCTATGGTTCATTTAGGCCTCACTTTAGTGAGAGGATGAACTTGCTTCAAAACTCACACTAAAGTAGCCATGAACATCAAGAGGAGGGTTCAAATGTACTTACGTTAGCAAGATGGAATGAAAATGATCAAACGGGATGATCAAGCCCTCAGGATGAAGATCCCATGGTGAACTAAGAATAAGAACAAAGGAACACACTAGTGTTGAGAAGAGAGAATCGGATGAAGCTTCTATCATCTATCCAACTAGTTGTGGATTAGATCTAGGCTAATTGTTTGAAAGAGAGAATGTATACCCACTATAGGGCAACAAAACATAGGGTGGTCCACCAGGTGAGAAGGCCCAAGTATACTCACTCTAGGGCCATGGAACTTTTGGTTGTCCATGGGGTGAAAAATCTCAAAATGGGAGATACATACACTAGTTGGTATGCACTCACAAACACAAAGGTGGCGATGGGGAAAGTTGTTCTGCTATATGGGCTTACAGCTCAACCATATCAGAGTTATACTTCCTGATAACTTTAACAAGGCACCACTAGGGAAAAATGTTGGTTCGTGCTTCATGAGACAAGCAAAGCTCCGCATGCTTAGAAATCATGAACAAAAAGAAAGGTACCATAGGCATGCAAGTTGCATTATGCAAGGTAGAAAAAATGAAAAATCCAAAAATAAAAAATGTAAAATGCAAAAGATGTTCAAAGGAGTCTTGTTAATTTTATGCAAGGTTAGTCACTTAGGGAACATTGTGTCTAATGTCTCCAAAAGAGGACCAATCAAAGAATGAAATATTCACAACTTAGGGGATGCAGTGCATTGCATTAGGCCACTAAGAGGAATTTAATATGCGAAGATAGATCACACTTATGAAGGACATCACACCCAATGTCATCCAAAAAGTGAAAAACACATCATATAAACGACAAGGCTACACTAGGAACCAAGAATGAAAATTATTTAATGGTAATCTATTCCCCCCACTTTAAAGGAATTGCTACACACCATTTTGTGGGATATTACTTTAAAGTAGCGAAAGAAAGAAAATGCAAAAAGAAAACAAGACATGAGAGCCAACTTGAAAAGATCCTATGCCAAGTCATATGTTTTCAAGTAAGGTTGTGTCATGTGAACAAGAAAGCAAAGGAAAAGGGGTTTCCCCCAAAGAGGAAAACACCAAACACATAAGGGATCTATGGATTTGGGGTTAGTACATTCTTTACTAAAATTTTTTTATTAAAGAGCTTGGAACTGTCATAATTACCCAAAGTACATATAACTGGAGGAATGCCACAGAGAGAGTGAAAACAAAAGAGAAAGAAAGATCCATTTCGGGTCAACACATGGAAGAGACATTTTGGTCTCGACACTTTGCATCATCCCCAAAAGGAAAACACAAGTGAAAAGAGAATGAAAAGGTAAATGAAAATAAAAATATTTTGGGTCAACATGAAGGATACATTTTGGTCTCAATTCCTTGTGTCATCCCCAAAAGGAAAAAATAAAACAAAAATGAAAAATAAGCAAAGGATAGGGACTGATTGGGTCAACATGGAAGAGACATAGGGCATCTCTACGCTTTGCGTCATCCCAAAAAGGAGAACACAAAATAAAAGAGAAAAAGACAAGGACCTTTTGGGTCAACATGGAAGAGACAAAGGGCATCTCTACGCTTTGCGTCATCCTCAAAAGGAGAACAAAAAACAAAAGGAGAAAAAGACAATGCACAAAAAATAGAAGAATAGAGGTACAAATAGAAGAAGTGTACAAAGAGAGGGAACATCAAATGCACATTACAGGGGAACATGATACACACATTAAATTGCAAAAGAGATTTAGCAAATAAAAGAAAAGTGCAAAAGGATAGCAAGGTGAATGCAAGTCAACCATATAACAATTCATCCACCTCCCAATCACACATGTTTAGTGTATTGTGAGGGTGGTTGACTATTCAAAGGAAGAATTGCAAGTGTTGAACTAGGAGGTACCAGGTTCTTCAATTGGTTGAGAGGATTTATCATTTAAGCTCATTGAAGATGAAAATAAAGAGTTTAGATGATTGTGCACTTCTTCATCTATTTTTGTGATCTCTGCATCATCATCATCATCATCATCATCATCATCAATATTGATGACAACATGAGTAAGAAGGGTGATTTCTAAGGAAGGATGAATCAAAAGTTTTGGTTATTGGATTTGTTCATTTTGTTGTGAAATTTGGACTAGACTCTCTGGTGGAAGGTCAAGAGAAGGAGGGTGATCATCTATGATTTTAGTCAAAGGAAGAGGTTGGTTTTCTTTAGTTTCTTGTATTTGGGACTGATGAGCAAGGAGATGGTGATGATGTCTACACTCCCTAGCACCACGATTTCATTTTATTTTGTTTTGAATTTGTTGACTTGTAAGAGCAGGTTGATCCGTCAGAGGTTCATTTTCTTCCAGAGGGGGAAGAATGAAATAAATTGAAGAAGATAGGTCAATCACTTTCTCTTTGGCTTTATATACTTGTTTAATGCAAGGAGGCATGACTGGATTGGTTTCATTTTCTCTTGGTCGTTTAAATGATGGTAGGGAAGTGTATAAGTGTGGTTGTTCAATGTCATACTTAGGCTAAAGCATGGTTTCATCTATGATAGGAGGTGTGGATGTGGGAAAGGATGTGTTACGAAGAGAGAACTTAGCTATTCATTTAGATTTGAAATTTTGATAGGATATGAAAAATAATTCCTTATGGGGAGTGATGGGTTCCATAGGTTCAGGCCAATAAGCTTCTAAGGAAAACTTTCCTTTAGAGGATAATGGATTAAAGCCATTGTGGTGTATGGTAAATATTTCATTTCCATGGGGAAACTTCAAACACTTGTGAACAACTAAAGGGACTGCTTTCATTGAGTGAAGCCAAAGGTGACCTAGCCACAAACAAAATTGATCCGATTGTGGAATAATAGAAAATGTTACATCTAAAGTTTTGGTCTTGTTTGTAAGGGGAGTATGATTGATCCGATTGTAGGGCATGAAAATCCAGTATGTGTCTTAATCCATGCAGTTGGCTTGTCATAATCATCTTGATATAGATCACATAATACTAGAAATTATTTGATGATCATATTCTCGCCATAGGAAAGATCTATTAATATCCCATTGGTAGGCTTATCATAGATTCTACGAGCTATGTAAAGAGGACCATCAAGAAGTTTTTGAAGTGTATCTTTAGTAGAAAAAGTGATATCAAGAAATTTATTGGTTTGGGCCTTACGAGGGATAATGTCTATCACACCCACAATTTTATCCATAGGATTAACTTGGGTAACATTTGCAGGTATATCATGTTGTTCACTATTTGTATCAACATTCATTACATCAATGTTTGAAGGTTCGCTGGCCTTGAAAAATGAAACATTATGTTTAGGCATCGGGTTGGTGAAAATTTGTAAATTTTGATTAGTGAGTGCAACAGACTTATTGCCTTGGTCAATAACACTCGCAATGGACAAATGGCCTGAATCAATGAGGTCTTGAACTAAATGTTTTAGAAGCTTACAATGTTTGGTGTCATGTCCATTTTGGTGATGAAAATGACAATAAACATTTGGTTTGAAGGTGGGTGGTAATGGCTGGGTGGGATCAAGTGGTTTAACAGGTGGCAAAGTGATCATGTTTTTTTGAAGCAATTGGTTCATTGTGTTGTGGAGGGTATCGGGTAAGGGAGTAAATTGTCTCTTCAGATCCTGATAGGTAGAAGGCATCATTGCTTTAATATCTTCCACTTTATTTGAAATAGGTTTGGTTGGTTGTGGTTGTGGAGGTAGATTGAACTATAAAAATCCTCTATTTGGTTTGCAAAATTTTTGTCTATTATTTTGGTTTTGTGGTTCAGGTTTGTCAGTGTGGTTAGAAGTAGACTTTGAGTCTCGACTAGAAACAAAGTTGTGATAATCACATAAGGTTGTGTATACACCTGAAAATGGTCATCATATTCAGTTAATTAAATACAACCTATTTGATTAATGCTTCAACTACATATAAATAAGGTCTTACTTTATTTATATTCTTCACTCTTCTTTTAATTCTCCAAAATCACATTCTTCTAAACAATTAAATAAACAAAATACTCTAAACATGTTTATGTAATTAACCATCCTTAATCCTGATTAAGAATTAGAGCACATTTCTACAACTTTTTGTGTGCCACCTCATAAAGGTCACATGAAAGTAAATAAGCCCAATTATTAATTAGAATTATCCTCACACAATTCCACCAATGAGAAGAAGCACATTGCTTTATTCCCCCACACTTCCAACAAATTTGGAGCACATGGGTCTTTGTTTCACACACTTAGGAATCCCATACATTTGGAATGTTTCCAATTGGTCAAAGGATTCTCTCCACACACATGGCCTGTTGTCTTTGGTCAAGGGGACAACATCCTGATTCCTTTCATCTCCACCATCTATTATTTCTCCTTCGAATCTAGACTGTTGATAGGTGCCACCTCAAAAAATTCTTGAGAAACCCTATAAATTCACCCTCTTGCCTTAGCATTTATCATCCACAATTTGAGTAAAGTTACTATGCAGGTTTATCTTAGGAGCTTGGAGCTTTCTTGGAGTCTTATACTTAGTTTTCATATCATGTATTACTTTGAATTCTCATCTTAGATTAATTAATTGCCTCATAGTTACATTTTATTATCCCCATTGCATCATAGTTACATTTTAGGTTAGTTTGTTTTATGTTTTGATTTGATCGTATGCATAATCATGGATAGTTCATTTTGGTTTCATATCATCTCACTCATCTCCACTTGTACATTTATCATCAACATCATCCTTCATTTATCATTTTATCCATTATCCTTTCCATCATTTTGTTTCATTTAGAAGCATACCACTAATAATTCCAGCACACATTTGCACATAGAAATCATCTTAGCTTGCATATTAAGCATCAAATCTCATTTGGTAGTCATTTTAACAACCTTTGTGCCCATATAAATTTGAGGGCCAAACGATTTAATAAATCCCTAGAAATAGAGGACAATGATACATATTTGAAAGATTTGATTGTATTAAAAATAGAGTAGTTTTACTTGCTTCAAACTTTGAATGTAAATCATCTCATTAAGGTTTGTGTTGAAGTTAGATCTCTACACATTTAAAACATGCACAAAATGGCGCCCACCATGGGGCCTTTGCCTCACTTGTTGCTAACTTTTTTACAAATTTCATCATCGTAGGTTCAAATTGAGGACTTGGGAGCCTTTTGCACCTATTTTGAGGCAATTTTGGGTTGTTTATGTAGTTTTGGCACCTCTTGTCTCTATTTTGGTGCCTCTTGCTTGAGTTTTTTGCCTCTTGCAAGTTGTTCTGAGACTATTTTCACCTATTCCGGGACCATTTAGGGCCACTTTTAGAGTTTTGGCACCTCTTGCACCTATTTTGGCACCTCTTGCTTGAGTTTTGGTGCCTCTTGCAAGTTTTTATGAGACTGTTTTCACCTATTCCAAGACCATTTTGGGCCACTTTTAGAGTTTTGGTGCCTCTTGCACCTATTTTGGTACCTCTTGCTTGAGTTTTGGCACCTCTTGCAACTTGTTATGAGACCATTTTCACTTGTTCTAGGACCCTTATGCACTATTTTTGGAGTTTTGGTGCCTCTTGCACCTGCTTTGGCACCTCTTGCAAACTATTTCAGGGAGTTTTGGCTTGTCTAACTCTGTTTTTGAGCTTTCTGCCTCTATTTTGGTGCCTCTTTCCTCTGTTTTGGCACCTCTTGTCTCTATTTTGGCACCTCTTGTAGTTTGTCACCAAATCAAAAACTCACATTCTATGTTATGCATTTGCAAGTTTTCCTAGAATTTATTATCAAAGACTCAAAACATAGACTACTAACACATTGTAGGGGTTGGAAGTTATTCACTTGTTTTCCTTTTAGTTAAGATAATAATGTAGCTTAATTAAAAATGTTAAAGAATATCATGTTTCCTTTTGGTTAAGTTAGGAACATATCTTAATTAACGGGTTAATGAACACCATGTCATTTGTATGTGATGGATGGTAGGCATATGCTCTCCCCTTAATTGGGTGATCCAAAATGCTAGACCCATTCTTGTTTATGTGCGAGTACATAAGTGAAGTATATGGCACGGGTTCTCTCTTTCTTCATGAAAAATAAAGATCGATCGAACTATGGGTATACTTGCTTACTTTTGTTTATCCTAGAGGGTCTGCCTTGTGGTAAAAACTAATCACCCAAGGGAACAACCCAATTGGTAACATGCTAAAGCCAAGCGACTTCCAACCATGATATAAATGTGGATACTTGAGGAAAGTTCAAATATCATGTGGCCGGCTCTGACAAGATGGATCGAAAGGGACTCTCACCACATGGTTCACTCCTTATGAATGGAATGTCCAAATTAAAACCCCTGTTGTAGATTTTCCAAAATACTCTATCTATTATTTGGTGCAACAATGGTCATTGCCAAGGCATCCACATTCTTGCAGTTTTTAGTAGAGGTGATTGGTTCACCATGGGAGTTTCATTGGGACTGGAAGGTTGGTTGGCCTGAGAAGAGAGTGCACTGTAAGGGGGAGCTCGTGCAACCAAGCTTCTGAATTCATTCACTAAATATAGTGCGGTTGGGGTAAAACCCATGTGGAATCTAAAAGAATATAGTCTTGCACAATCTTAGGAGTGTATATTCTACTTGATGTGTCTTCAAAAGGAAACTCAAATAAAACAACATAAAAAATGTTACTCTTTGAATGTGAAAAAATTGATTAAGAAATACATCCATTAAGGTAGACAAGTTAGTAACTTAGGTCCATCCACCTTCATAAAATTAGTCCTTTTAGTTGTGTTCAACCTTTCCTTAGGAAAAGTAGAGTCAGAATATGTGGTTTACACAATGATTTCAAAAAGGCCGAGATTAGAAAACCAAAGATCAAACCTCTTTATCCAAAACAACATAAAAAATGTGTGTCTATGCTCTATAAATTTAGAGAAAGGTTAACCTATTGGATCTCAGTTGTGTTCATAGTTTTTCCTTGATGACAAAATCACCTTCTTGGTTCTCATGGTCTGTCAGTTTCAGTTTTGGTCTATTAGGATCTTTATGCTTTGTCATGATACATATTTGATTTCTCTTGGCTATTATAGATGGTTAATTATTGTGATTCAGGTTTAGTGTTATGAATGCTATTCTCTTGCAAATGATTATGATTATTGGACTGATAGTGTTGATAAGGCTTGGTACAGGTTATTCAGATGGTTTTCATCATGAAAAATCATGCATTAGCTTATGTGATAGATGATAATGTTATCTTGACAAGACTCAGATTGATTATGGAATAGTTGGTTTCATTTTGACAGGGTGGCCCTTCTTTATTGCACGACAAGTATATTAATTCAATTTCTCATTATAAGGTTGATCATGGCATCATTGACAAGATTCATTTGATTATGACTTCTATTGATCTTCATGGTTGTCTACTAATTCTTTGGTGTAAATGCTTATGATACATAATTTGATAAATGACATATTGGGTTCAAATTATATAATGCTCTCTTTGGCACTCAAGTTTGATATTTCATTTGGCACGATTGGTATATGAGGTTACTATACACTCTTCAATTTATTTTTCATTTCATATCTTTGTGTCACTAGCTAGGACACAATGATGGGTATATATGAGGTCTTCATCTAGTTCATATGCTTCAGATTGACTTGATCTCATAATCAGCTTCTAAAAGTAATCTTTGGTTATCATTAAATGTTATTTGCATATGGCTTTGTAAAAGTCACCTCTTTGGCTCGAAGGTAATATTTATGGCAATATTATATTGTTGTTTTAGGCATTATTTTGGCTAAATTCCATTGGTAAATGAATTTGAATAAAGTCATATTTTATTTGGGATAAATGTTTATTTGGCTTATTTAAAAGTCACTTTGAAATGACATGGCATCGACTATTTGGTAATTATTGTTCATTGTTATTATTGTGGTTGACATTGTTGAAAAGTCTTCAAGAAAGCATAATGATTTGATGGAAATGTTGGTGTCGAAACTTGGTAAATGGTCTTTGACAATGAACTCATTGCATTTTTTTGAATTAAGGTTTGATGTCGCGGACTTCGAAGAGATATGATTATCTTTGAATCTTTAGACTTCAATGTTTCATTAACCCTAGAAAATTCATTGAATGACTTGATGAAAGAATAGGGAAAAGTGATATTTCATTTTTATTGTTTATGGGTTTGGAACCCTACCCATGCTGTCACCATGAAGGAAGTGTAACGGTTGTTTTTCATTGAATTTTTTGCTGTAATGACTTTGATAGGATACAAAATTAGTGGAGTATGGATGCTATGCATAATGCGCTTCATTGGCTAAGAGATTGAAGGTGGAAGAAGATTCTCTAGTGTCTCAATAGATGGATTAGTAAATTCATCATGAAATAATTTCATGCACTATTTTTTATTTTGTTTTCTTTAGAATATTAGGTAAACCTACATGTCTTTATTGAATTTTTTCAAAGGGTATTCAAATTTAAGGTTGGTCCAAAATATTTCCATCATTTGGTATTTGTTGGTTTTCTTGCTCGAATCAGAAAAGGTAAAAGCATTTTTTCGTGTCAGAAGTTAACTCATTTCAGTTACTGGTGAAATAAATCATGGCCTGATAAAATAATGAAGATTTTTGACTTTCAGTTGATGGGTAGTCGTGCATTTTGAAAAATATATCTATTTCATTTTGGACACATTTCATTCATTAAAAAAATGATGGATTCTGCATATAGAATTTTTGGAAATAGTTTCATATGGCTATTTTGTTTTTAATGAAGATATGGGTTTTGTAAAAACTATTGCAGTTTTAAAAGGGAGCTTTGATTTATTCTTGTTAGAGTTTATTGCATCCTACTATATAGGTGTTACTCTTGTTAATCCATCATCTGAAAATCATCATTCTACTGGTTCATATTCTAAAATCAAAATGGGGGTTTCAAATTCCTTTGAAAAATGAAATCTATGAAGATTTTTTTGTTAGCAGACCTATACTGAAAATATATATTCATGGTTTTTGATCACTGTGAAAATAAGGAGGTGATTCTGTGATATCATAACTTTCTTTTGTATCAAAAATGAAATTGTGAAAAAGATTTATTATAAAACTTTGAAAACATCATGCAAAGTAATATTATAAAAAAATCTCGTTTATTTAATATTTTAAGGATTCGGGTTGAATTTTTAGGGTATTAGATAGAGAGGTATGTGTGAGCTAAATGAAACAAAGAGATCCTTTGTCTTATTGTAATTTTGTAATTTGAAAAGGGGTTGGTGCTCCTTGAGTGGGTGCTCAAAAATTGGCCTGTAAGGCATTGTAAGCTGTGGTTTTTGAAGTTAAGCCAGTGAGGCAGTGGTTTTTCTACCCCAGGAGGGTTTTCCACTCAAAATTTTTTGTCTTATGGTCTCTTTGTTTTGATTTCATAATGCTTCTTGATTGTGATAATTTTGTGAGTATCGGTCTGAGCATTGTTGAATGTTAGTTTCCTCATCTCTGAAAATGGTTATATCAAAATGTCTTGCACAAGTGTTCTATCATTGTTGAAAGTTTTGATTCAATAAGAGGTATCTGTTTGATTCATAACTCAAGAATTGTTATAATGTGCTTAAATTTTTTATTTTTTCATTTTGTTGCACTATTGTTGTAGTGTATTATAAAGCAGTGATTGTTAATGTTGGTTTTCATTTACATAGTCTTAAGCACTGATTCATTAATGTTGTTTTTCATTTACATAGTCTTATGAGTTGCACTTGTACTGTCATCATGCTTTGATTGTTAAACATTGTCAATCACAATTGTTTTGGCAAATGCAAGATATCTCACTCAAATCATATTGACATAAGTTGTCTAATGTACTTAGTTGATGTTGTCATATGTTTATTTACCCCTTTTCATAACTGCTTTCAAAGTAATTACTCTACTCTATTGTCAATAGAAAGGTTATCATAATGAAAGGTCCTAGTCGAAGTTTAAAAAGGTTTAGGCACTGATTCACCCCCCCTCTAAGTGTTTTTCCATAACTCCAACAATTAGTATCAAAGCGTAGGGTCCTCTAATAGGTCTAAACTACCTAGGATTGTTCCTGGTTTATTGGAGTAATTTGGCTAATATGGGAAAGAATAGAAGGAATAAGGGAAAAATATGTTCACAACAAAATGATAATCATCATGTTCAACCTGAATCTAGTATAAGGAATAATGAGGAAGAGTTCATAAAAAGTAACTCTGAAATGGTAGAGTATCCTAGACCTAGAACACCTCTGTTTGAAGGTAAAAACTTTATTATGTGGAAACATAGGATGAAAACATACTTTCTTTAGGGCCTGATGTGGGGGAAGTAGTTGAAAAGGGCTGCACTACTTCTGCAACATCTTCTTCCACACTTACGAAGAATAAATTTATTGAATTCAATATGAGAGCTATAAATGCTATTTTTAATAACTTTCCAAATAAATTCATTAAAAAGTTTATTCATTACAGTAGTGCTAAGGAAGTTTGGGACAAGTTGATTGAACTGAATCAAAATGGTGAGATACAAGAGGAGATATATTTGGGTACTAAAATAAGTTGTGAAACATCTGAGAGTGAAGAAGGTGTAAACCTTCATAGGTTTGAAAAGAATTCCAAGGAGATCATTAATAAATATTTAAATGATCAAGAAACTTGTGTAGAAGTACATCAATCTTTGGGTGAAGTTGACTCTGAATAGGAATACATGATGAACCGGAAAGTGAGGTTGATTTGGAAGGTGAACTCCTATGTGCCTTAGATACAATTAAGCAACTTAGAAAAGAAAATAATTTTTTGACAAGATAGCTTCAACATGAAGAGAGTTTGGAAGTCAAGTTAAAAGACAAGGATGAATTGTGTAATAAAATAGAAAATGAGATTGCTTCTTTAAAGAAATTTTTTGATAATGATTCCTTGTTAAAAGAACTAACTCTTAAGGATGATATGATTATAAGTCAAAAAATTGAAATTGAAGAATGTAAGAGGATAGTTGATAGTGTAAGGTCTGATTTGGAGATTAAAAATATTGATTTTCTAAAACTTGACTTGAAGAAGTAGTTGCTTGAAGAAAAGAGCTTGAAAGTGTCAAGGTTCAATCTGGTAAAATTCAGAAATTTGATCATAGTACTATTATATTAAATGAGATGTTGGGCAGGAAAAAGCATTCTAAAGATCCTACAGGAGTGGGATATGAGGTTGGACAAAGCTCAACATAAAAATCTAAACATGAAATAGTGTTTACTACTTCAGATGGAAATAATTTTATAGCCAAGAAAACACCAATAATGAAGGTTTATCTTGGTTATAGTACTATTTCACCAAAGGATAACATAATTGACACTAGAAGACAATCTAAAGGTATTCATGTAGAGAAAGGATAAATTTCTTTAGATGTTCACATCCTTGCAATGATCATTCATTCAGGTATAATCATTCTTTTCAAGGATATTGTTATGTTTGTAATGACTATGGTCATAAGGAAATTGATTACATAATATGGTCAAATAAGAATCATTCTAATGTCTCTAGAAATGAGAATGTGGTGTGTTACAATAGTAACAATTTTAGTCACTTAAGAATAGACTATAGAATAAATACAAGTGATAATGATGTAGGGAACAATGCTAGAAATGTCTATAGGAAGTCTTCTATTCCTTAGAACAATCACAAAGTCATTTGTTTTAGATGTAATAATATTGGGCATAAAGTACAACAATGCAAATTTAATAGAAAGGCATGTACTTTAAGAAAACAAGTGAAAAATTCTACATTGGAGTGGAGAAGAAAGAGCGATCAAGATGACAAGAAGAGAAATAAAGATGATTTTGCAAAAGCTCCTTGTGCACTTCTTGCACAGGTGTTTCCTTCTAGATCTTGAGATGAAGCAAAGAATCAGGGGGAGTCTAGTATGGTAATATATTTTAACCCTATGGAGCCTAGAATTAGGTATGACTGTACGCATTTGCTATTGGTGGTATAAGAAGTGAAGAAATGGTTTGTAAATGCCAATATTTCATTATGCTTATTTTGATTGAATTAAGTATGAAGGGCTACATATGATTTTGGTTTTCAAGTTTGAAAGTAAATTGACAGTTCTTTAGTGTCGTTAATGCTCAGTCCATGAGACATGAAAAAGGTACGAGTTGCTTGAATGATTATTACTGAAAGTTGTTATTGCTGGTGTGATGAATGTCTTTTTTTGAAAATGCATACTTTCCAATGAAGTGTAAACACATGAGAGAAGGGTGTATACTTTATGTTCTTTGATTGAAAGTGAGTTGAGGAAACATTCAGTTTATCAATATGTATGGGTTGTGTTATACTGAGCTTGGATAGTGACAACACTTCTGATTATAACATAACAATGAAAATTTCATGGATCAAAAGGTAATCATCTGGTTTGGAAGGAAGTGAATGAATCTCTGCATTAAGAAATGTTTTTGCAGGTTAGTGGTGAATCAATTCGGTATCTCCCTTATATTCTTTGGTATCAAAAAGATGAAGTTGTTCTCATGATTGAGATAATACAAAAGAACAAAAATATACCTTGATGGTTCTTTAGGTTTTTAATCTTCATGAGATTTTTTTTGTAATTGTGTGTTATTGGTCACATTTGAGTCTTTTCTCATCTACAATATTGTTTACAAATGGAGTGGTGAATTGCTAGTGTGCTTGCAATGGATTGAAATTTTTTTTTAATAACCCATTTGGATTATTTGATATTGCTCTTGTTGCTTGAGAAAAGGAGTAATGATATCAGTTTTTGATATATCTATGTATGGAGCTTCTTTGTAGAGGGAACTTGTTTCTATATGTTCTTATTTCCAGCTCTCTTATATATTTTCATTTGCTACACTACTACTCTATTTGCAATTGATTCTCATGGTATTTGGTTTGCTATTTGGTTGGATTCTTAGTTTCGTTTCATGGCATTGCACATTCTTCTCTTTTATCCTTTGTCATTGAGGAAGAAATGGGGAGAGTCATTTGTGTTTTTCCATCAAGGAAAAATGGGGAGTTTGTTGGATCTAATTTGTGTTCATGGTTTGTCCTTTATGAAAAAATCACCTTCTTGGTTCTTATGGTCTGACAGTTTCAGATTTGGTCTATCAAGATCTTTATGCTTTGTCATGATACATATTTGATTGCTCATGGCTATTACAGATGGTTAATTATTTTGATTTAGGTTCAGTGTTATGAATGCTATTCTTTTACAAATGATTATGATTATTGGACTGATAATGTTGATAAGGCTTGGTACAGGTTATTCAGATGGTGTTCATTATGACAGGGCATGCATTAGCTTATGTGATAAATGATAATGTTATCTTGACAGGACTTAGGTTGATCATGGAACAGTTGGTTTCATTTTGATAGGATGGACCTTCTTTATTGCACAACAAGTATATTAATTCAATTGATCATTGTAAGGTTGATCATGGCATCATTGACAAGGTTCATTTGATTACGTCTTCTATTGATCTTCATGGATGTTTAATGATTCTTTGGTGTCAATGGTTATGATACATTACTTGATACATGGCATATTCGGTTCAAATTATATTAATGCTCTCTTTGGCATTCAAGTTTGATATTTCATTTGGCACCATTGGTATATGAGGTTACTATACACTCTTCAATTGGTTTTTTCATTTCATATCTTCATGACTCCTTCACATTATCTTGGTGTCACTAGCTAGGACACAGTGATGGGTATACATGAGGTCTTCATCCAGTTCATATGCTTCAGATTGACTTGATCTCATAATCAGCTTCTAAAAGTGATCTTTGGTTATCATTGTTTTATTTGCATATGACTTTGTAAAAGTCACCTCTTTGGCTCGAAGGTAATATTTATGGCAATATTATATTGTTGTTTTAGGAATTATTTTGGCTAACTTTCCTTGGTAAATGAATTTGAATAAACTCATATCTAATTTGGTCTAAATGTTTATTTGGCTAGTATTTAAAAGTCACTTTGAAATAACATGGCATCGACTATTTGGTAATTATTGTGGTAAAAATTGTTGAAAAGTCTTCAAGAAAGCATAATGACTTGATGGAAATGTTGGTGTCGGCACTTGGTAAATGGTCTTTGACAAAAAAATGTTTGCATTGTTTTGAATTAAGGTTTGATGTCACAGACTTAGAAGAGCTATGGTTATGTTTGAATCTTCGAACTTCAATGTTTCATTAACCCCAAAAAATTCATCGAATGACTTGATGAAAGAATAGGGAAAAATGATATTTCATTTTTATTGTTTATGGGTTTGGAACCCTAGCCATGCCACCGCCATGAAAGGTTAAGTAATACTATTGTTTTTCATTGAATTGTTGGCTGTAACAACTTTGATAGGATGTAAAATCAGTGGAGTATGGAAGCTATGCATAATGAATTTCATTGGTTGAGAGCTTGAAGTTGGAAGAAGATTCTTTGGTGTCTCAATAGATGGGTTAGTAAATTCATCATGAAAAAATTTCATGCAACATTTTTTATTTTGTTTTCTTTACAATATCAGGTAAACCTACCCGTCTTTATTGAATTCTTTCAAAGGGTATTTGAATTCAAGGTTGGTCCAAAATATTTCCATCATTTGGTATTTACATTTAGCAAATAATAGTTACTGGTTTTCTTGCTCGAATCATAAAAGGTAAAAGCATTTTTTATGTGTCATAAGTTAACTCATTTCAGTTACTGGTGAAATAAATCATGACCTAATAAAATAATAAAGATCTATGACTTTCAGTTGATGGGTAGTCATTCATTTTGAAAAACCTGTCTATTTCATTGTGGACTCATTTCATTCATTACAAAAATGGTGGATTCTACATATTGAATTTCTGGAAATAGTTTCATATGGCTATTTTTTTTAATGAAGATCTAGGTTTTGTAAAAACTATTGAAATTTTAAAAGGGATATTTGATTTATTCTTGTTAGAGTTTATTGTAGCCTACTATATATGAATTACTCATGTTAATCCATCATTTTCTAATCATCATTCTACTAGTTCATATTCTAAAATCAGAATGGGGGTTTCAGATTCCTTTGAAAAATGAAATCTATGAAGATTTTTAGTTGGCAGACCTATATTGAAATTATATATACACAGTGTTTGATCACTATGAAAATAAGGAGCTGATTTTGCGATATCATAACTTTCTATTGTATCAAAAATGAAATTGTGAAAAATCTCTATTATAAAAGTTTGAAAACATGATGCAGAGTAATATTATAAAAAATCCTTGTTTATTTAATATTTTAAGGATTCAGATTGAATCTTTAGGGTATTAGATAGAGAGGTATGTGTTAGCTAAATGAAACAAAGAGACCCTCTATGTTAATTGTAATTTTGTAATCTGAAAAGGGGTCGGTGCTCCTTAAGATTGGTGTCTCTAAATGAGGGGTTGGTGCTCCATGAGTGGGTGCTCAGAAATTGCCCTGTAAGGCATTGTAAGCTGTCATTTTTGAACTTAAGCCAGTGAGGCAGTTTAGGAGTGGTTTTTCTACCCTAGGAGGGTTTTCCACTCAGAAAATTCTGTCTTATGGTATTTTTGTTTTAATGTCATAATTCTTCTTGATTGTGATAATTTTGTGAGTATCAGTCTGAGCATTATTGAATGTTAGTTTCCTCATATCTGAAAATGGTTATATCAAAATGTCTTGCACAAGTGTTCTATCATTGTTGAAAGTTCTAATTCAATAAAAGGTATCTATTTGATTCATAAGTCAAGAATTGTTATAATGTGCTTAAATTTTTTCTTGTGTCATTTTGTTGTGCTATTGTTGCAGTGTCTTATAAAGCTGAATTGAAATCAGTTGGTTAAGCAGTGATTCAATAATGTTAGTCTTCATTTACACAGTCTTATGAGTTTCACTTATACTGTCATCATGCTTTGATTGCTAAAAAATGTCAGTCACAATTGTTTTGGAAAATGCAAGATATCCCACTGAAATCATATTGACATAAGTTGTCTAATGTACTGAGTTGATATTGTCATATCTTTATTTATCGCTTTTCATAAATGCTTTCAAAGTGATTACTCTACTTTGTTTTCAATAGAAAGGTTATCAAAAAAGTCCTAGTCGAAGTTTAAAAAGGTTTAGAGACTGATTCACCCCCCTCTAAGTGTTTATCCATAACTCCAACATAACCTTAAATTTTTACAAGATATTTTGCAAAAACAATCTAGAATTATACATGATGTACTATTTTCAAAATCCAATACTTTTCCAACTTTTTGAGTACCTTAATTACACCTCTTGAATCAAAACTCTAAGTCCAAGATCGGTGCTTAGATACCTTAGAAGTCTAAATATGTTGAAATGGACCTATACAAGTGGATATTTTCAAACTAAACCTAGATCTAAACATTTCAAGGTGCCTAAAATCATCAATATCCATCACATATTTGCTTGTACAACCTAGTTTAATCTTTGAGAATTTTCATCCTTTAATCATGAAACTATGTCAAGCAATCAAATCAAACTTAGTCTAATCAATAGAATTTTTAGTTGTAATTCTTAGCACTATTTCAAACTTAGATCAAAGTTTAGTCTAAATCATAACACCTATATGCCCGTCCAAACGAGATCACTAAAGAGGAGACTCATGGACAAGGAACTTGGAACACCCAACTTTGAAATGGAAAACATAGCAAGTATGAGTAGTTAAACTTTCTATATCGAAACTCCCAACATTGAACCTCAAAATAGTGAGATCCCTAGCAACATGGCTGATGTAGAAGAAATCCCTATCCCTAGACTCAACAACACTTAAGGGGAAGAAATAAACAATGAGGATATCTAACAAGCAGAACCAGATCCCAACTTCCATAAGTTTTTGGAAAATATTTTTCAAAGAGATGGGGAAAAATACCTATTAATATTAGCCAATCAAGGAGTCAAATTTCCCCCTGATTTTGATATCAACATCTTAAAAGTACCTCCCCAAAAGCCTGAAAAGGAAACAAAAAAAATGGTTTCTTTAACTCACCAAATGAAGAACCTTCAACAACAAGTTCTAGATATGCAAAGGGGAACTTCGAAACGATACTTGATCGAGGAAATTTGTCCTTATCCCTTTAATCAATCCATCAACATGATTCCTTTCCCTAAACATAGTGAATTTCTAAAATATGATAAATACAATTGTACAACTGATCCATTAGATCACATAAGGGAATTCTAAGCTATGATTCTATAATTTATGCATCAGGAAACTTATTTGATGAGATTATTTCCATGAAGTATAGGAGGGACATGTCTTGAATGGTTTTCAAAGATTACACCTCCCATCAACACATTTGAAGATTTGGTCAATAGATTTCTCACTCAATACTCTTACAATATCCAACATGATATTAGCATGAAAGACCTTTGCAACTGGAAACAGGAAAAGGGTGAGTCCTTCCTCATTTTCTTGCAAAAAATGGAGGAGATTGTTTGCAAGGTATTCTCATCCCATGCCCAAAAAGGAAAAGATAAATATTTTCATTGACAACCTAAATGATGAGATGAGTTATAGATTGGACTTACAATGTCCCCCTACCTTCAAAAAATTGATTGAAAATGAAATTAAAATTGAAGAATCCTTAGTCAAAAGAGGGATCATTAAAGTATACAATGAAAACAACTCATCCACTTCCTCTAACAACTACAATGGTGGGGACAAACCTAAATTTTGGAAATGAAACAAGAATATGGGTAACAATGAGGTCATAGCTGAAAATAAAATTACAAAACTAGTATTCAACCTAACAGCAACTACCACCAAGAATAATCAGACCAACAATCCTCCCAACACTCCAAATTCTAGCCAAAACAACAATCAAACTAATCCGGGGACTAAAGAAACACTGTTTCCAAAACATTCCAATCAATGGAAATTCACACCATTAGGACAATCCTTAGATTTCACCTTAAAGGAACTTACTGAGGCTAAGCTTCTCACAGTGTTAGAAGCACGAAATAGGGATCCACAAGTCAAACCATTTTGGTGGAATGATTCCCATTACTATAATTATCATCAAAACAAGGGTTATACAAAAAAATATTGTTGGCAATTAAAACACACAATACAAGATCTCATTGATAACAAAAAGGTACACATTGAAGGACCCCAAACAAATAGTGATTAGGGAGTGTTCAAGAACCCTTTACCCAATTATGAAAAGGGAGAGTCCTCTACATCGAATACCAAAGGCATGAATATAAACTATGTTTATGATTCTACCATTCATTACATTGAGATGGTCGAGAATTCCATCCAAGATAGTGAAATTGGTAGCCAAGGGAAGGATCCCACTACTAAAACCCAACACAATGATGACACCATCTCACATAAAATCAATGACTTTCTACCTAGAAATTTGAGCATTAATATTGACATGAATGATAATCGAATTAACATCATAAAAATCACAAATGATCAAGACAATACACCTATCAATGCGATTACAAGAGGACAAGCCAAGGTAACATTGAAAGGAGCTACCCCTTCCACATCCAAAATGATTATTTTTCCTATAACTCAATATAACATTGTTGATTAGTTACAGAAGATACCCACTCAAATATCCATATTGGAACTTCTCAAGATTTCATTGGAACAAAAGGAAATCCTGGAACAAGCTTTAGTTGCCACCATGATACCAAACAATATAGAAGCTTGTACATTTCAAGCTATTGTGGGACATTTGACTACACCTCATTTCTTATCATTCTTTCAACATGACGATGCATCCACCACCCATCCACATAACATTTCTCTCCACATCGAAGTCCTAATCCATAAACATCGCGTCAAACATGTCCTTATAGATGGAGGAGCAGGCCCAAATATATACACTCTCAATCTTGTTTGTGCATTAGGATATTCTAAAAATGCTATTGATCCTAGAAGGAAAATAACCATAAAAGCATTTGATGATGAAGATTGATCCTCCCAAGGATTGATCATTTTACCAATTCAAGTGGGATCAATTGTCGAAGAAATAGTGTGACAAGTGTTAGACAAGTAATTAACATATAACATACTCTTTGGATGACCATGGATTCATGAAATGCAAGCAGTAACATCAACCTATCATCAGTGCCTACAATTTCCTTTCAATGGATAGGAGGTCACCATTGTTGTAGATTCTAAAAATCCCCAATATTGAAATGCACTCAGGACAAGTTAAGATGCCTTTGTACCAAATAATAGAGAAGTCATTAACTCTGATCCATCAAACAAAGAAATTCCAATGGGTTATTCATCAAGACAGTATGAGGAAAAGGCTCAATCAAAAGACAAAGGGGTTGTTGACTCTATTTCATGCAACAATGGAAGTCGGCTTGATGATTTATCAAAATAGTTTGAAGAAATCCAAATAAAAGACAAGGGCATGTGGGAATACTCATTTGAGAAATCTTCATACTTATCACAACTTTCATATTCTCCTAAGTCACATGGAAAACCATCCACCTAAAGAATACAATCTTTAAAACCCATCATGCTCTTTGAAGGGAAGTTTATAAAAGCAAGCACTCAAGCAAAGGAATTAGAAGATAGTGATGTCCTGAACTAGTTATACAAAGATGAGGAACCTTCATAGGTATCAGTGTCCAATATATGCACAAATAAGTATGGAAAAGGTAAGAAAATCCTAAAAAAAATGGTATATGAGGGAAATGGTCCTTTGGGTAAAAGAAAAGAAGGCATTAGTGAACCAATACAACTCATTACAATGAATCCTAAAGACAAGACAATACTAGGATATAGGTAAGACTCAAAAGAGGAAGCTACTCAAAGAGTTGTCGAAAGAATCTTATAGCTACAGGCTAGTGAGGATCATGAAACAAATTCCAATGAATATGAATGGGACTCCCTCTTTGAGGAATGTTTCCATGACAAAGAGATTGATGTAAACCAAAAGTATACACCAATATGTATGAAAGGACAAAGTTATGGTTCTAGACCACTTGAATATGGATCGCACTATATCATTGAATCAAGTGAAGACAATCATTCTTTGAGAGAAATAAACATGTTGGAAGAGAGTAACATCCTAGAACTCATTGGACAATTTGATAACATGGCTATCCTAATGCTTATACCTTATGACCTTGGCCAATCTAATGATTCCTTGTGCTTAATGCATCATGAACTAATTGATTGGGATCAAAATGAGCTGCTTGACATAACCACCTTTTCAAATGATGATGCCCTCGTGAATTTCCTATGTTACAATACTCTTGACACATGTTCTATCATTGATTCTCATAATGAAGCTCCTGATGAAGGAAGTGTCAAACCTTTTAGCTACAAAATGAAAAGTATAATAAATGAGTCTAATAGTGAAAACCATCTGATGGCACTATTTAATTAGGAAAAAGTAAAAACAAAGAGCGTATCTCAAGGTGAAAACCTCCCTGAGGCACTAGGAGATGGAAGGTTTGACATTTTCCTAGAACACTATCTGGATAGATCTTCAGTACTGATAGAGCCTAGACAATCCATCAATGTTGGTACAACTGAAATAGTGAAGACCCTACGTTTAGCAGAATCCATGATAGAAGAGGAGAAACCTCATTTCACCAAATTCTTTGAGGAGAGGAAAATAAACTTTGCTTGGTCATATTTTGATATACCAGGCATAGATCCAGAACTTATTATACATCATTTATCATTACCACCTAGTGTAAAACTGATAAAACAAAAATTGAGAAAGATGCATCCCCATATCGCCCTTCTGGTGAAAGCTAAGTTCAAAAAGCTATTATATGTAGGATTTATAAGATCTATTGAATATGCCGAGTGGATATCAAACATTGTTCTGGTATCCAAACCAAATAAGAGCATCACGATATGCACGGACTTTAGGGATCTTAACAAAGCCTATCCAAAAGATGATTTTCCTCTACCAAACATTGATCTAATTATAGACTTGACTGTTGGGCACAAAATGTTATCACTTATGGATGGATTTTCAGGATACAACCAAATAAAGATAACACCTAAAGATCAAGATAAAACGACCTTCACATGTCCTTGGGAAACTTTTTTTGGAATGTGATGCCTTTTGGGTTGAAAAATGTTGGAGCTACATATCAGAGAGCTATGACTACCATCTTCCATGACATGATGTATAATTTTATGGAATAATATGTAGATGATCTATTGGAAAAATCCTACACTAGAGGACACTTAGAGATTCTAGAAAAAATCTTCACAAGACTGGAGAAATTCAAGGTGAGGTTAAACCCCAAGAAATGTGTGTTTGATGTAACATCAGCTAAAATTTTGGGATGCATTGTCTCAATTAATGGCATTGAGGTGGATCCTACAAAGGTCAAAGCAATCATGGCAATTCCTTCTCCTAGACACATTAGTCAACTCATATTATTACAAGGAAGGTTCTAGTCCATCAAAAGATTCATAGCACAACTAGTTGATAAAACTCATCCTTTCCACCACTTATTACACAAGAATGTCTCTTTCAAGTGGGATGAAAAATGTGAAGTTTCCTTCAATCAAATAAAGTAGTACCTAATGAAACTACCTGTTTTGATACCACTAGTCAAGGGAAAACCATTATTACTATACATTGCAACAACCAAGATACCTTTGGGAACCTTATTAGCACATGAAGAGTCTATAGGAAAAGAGAGAGCCATCTATTATATCAGCAAGAACTTAAATGGTTATGAGATCAATTACACCTTTATTGAGAAAGCCTTCTTAGCATTTTTATTTGCTACACAACAATTAAGGTACTACATGCTAACTCACACCATCAAACTCATTGCCAAAATTGACCCATTAAAGTTCTTACTCAGTAAATCTACTTTAACAAGTAGGTTAGCCAAGTGGGCCATGATATTGAGTGAGTTTGACATCCAGTACATGGGCAGAAAAGCAATCAAAGTTCAAGCCATAGTAGATCAACTAGTTGAAGCACCATTGTCAGATAACAATCCAATGAACATTGAATTCCCTGATAATGATATCCTAACCAAATCTACACAATAGTGGCTACTTAACTTTAATGGCTCTTATACACAACATGGATTAGGTGCAAGAATCTTGCTTGTCTGACCGCAAGGATACACAATTCCTAAATCCTACAAATTAATGTTCCCCTGCACCAACAACACAGCTAAATATGAAGCATTTATCATTGGAATCAAGATAGCTATTGAATGGAAAATCATAGAATTGTTAGTTTATTGTGACTTACAATTGGTCATCAACCAAGTCAATGATAATTATCAAAAAAGGATGACAAGTTGCTTCCCTACAAGAGGATGGTGGATGATTTCAAAAATTACTTTGTTGAGATCAAGTTTGCACAAGTTCCTAGAATAGAAAACAAAGTTGTAGATGCAATGGCCACCATTGCTTCTCTCTTGTAGATACCTGAACAATGAAGAGGTTATGAATTCATGGTAGAACAAATGTCCAACCCAAGATATGAAGATCTAGAATCCCAAGTAATATTCCATATTGTCGACCCTCAAATTTCCCTCTATGGAGAGATCCATACCTACTTGTAAAACAATACTCTTCCAATTAACTTATCTCAAAACCAAAAACAAAACTTAATTCAACAAGCAGCTCACCACACACTAATAGCTTATGTGCTTTATAGACAGGGTCTAGATGGTACTCTTCTTTGGTTTCTAGAATGTAATGAAGTTGAAATCACTTTACAAGAGGTTCACGAAGGTATCTGTGGCACACATTAAAGTGGATTAACCTTAGCTAAGACACTATTAGGATTGGGGTATTACTAGTTGAATATGGAGAAAGAGTCATTTCAATATGTCAAAAGGTGTTCCAAATGTCAAATTCATGGAAACTTGATACATGCATTGACACAAGAGTTGCATCCTTTCACAACTACATGGCCTTTCTGTCAGTGGGGATTGGACCTTGTAGGTAAGATTCACCCCTCTTCCTCCAATGGACATAAGTTTATAATCATAGCCACAAAATACTTCACCAAGTGGATTGAATTTGTTCCTCTAATCACCATCACTAGGAAACAAATCTCATCATTCATCCTAAATTATCTCATCTGTCAATATTGTGTTCTTGAATCTATCATTACAAACAATGGTCGACCCTTTAAGAATCAAGATGTTCAAGAGATCTATGAAAGATTCCATATCCAACATCATTTTTCTACACCTTACTATCCCTAAGGGAATGACCAAGCAAAGGCCTCAAACAAGACCATCCTAAATATTTTGAAGAAAACCATCAATGAAGCTAGATGTGATTGGCATGTTCAACTAAATCCGACATTGTGGGCTTATAGAACCAGTATTTGTACCCAGACAAGAGCAACACCCTATTCTCTTGTCTATATGTCATAAGCTATTCTACCTATTGAGGTTGAGATACCATCCCTGCGTGTGTCACTTAAAGGGATGATTTCAGAAGAGGATTACAAAGTATCTAGGCTACAAGAATTAGAACTGTTGGATGAATGCCGACAACATGTAGTTGATCACCTAAAATATTATCAACAAAGGATATCTAGGAGCTACAATCATAGAGTAATACCTACATCATTTCAGGTGGGTGACTTAGTCTTAAAAGAAAATCCCCATAATCAACATGATTAAGAGAAGAAAGGGAAATTTGAACCTAACTAGATGGGTCCCTTTGTTATAGTATCAGTCTTTGGATCAAGAGCTTATTAGTTATCCACACCATAAGGGGATCTATTTAATGAACCCCTCAACAACTTGCATCTCAAAAGGTTTTACACCTAACTCTTCTAGTGCACTAGTAAAGGTCCTAGAAAAATACCAAAAAACAATAAAAAATGCAAAATAAAAAAATGCAACATCAAAAATAAAATAAAATAAAAGACTGAAAATTGTAAAGAAAAAGAATCATCCTCTAGTTAAAACCACTTTGGTGGCACTTTGGGCAAGTACCTTCGTGAAAACCTGGCAAATTGGCACCTTGTGTAAAAGAAGCACTCTCCATCTATTTTGGGCTACATGAATTTCTCTACATCATTCATCCATCATGCTTTCACCTCTACATTTGTCACACTTCCATGTTTGCACCATATCTTGATCCATTTTTTGTATCATGGTATCCCATGGCATTACTCGACCCTTTCTAAAAGTTAGTTTGTCTTATCGTATCACACTGGGAGCATGTCCTACATTGGATCGAATTCTTGTACATTAAAAAACATGTCAAAATCCAAAAACAAGTCAAAAGTCAAAAGGTCAAAAACATTAAAAACATGTAAAAATCCAAAAACAAGTCAAAAGTCAAAAGGTCAAAAACATAGTCTTCATTCGAACTACATCATCTCTGAGCTTTGAACATAGGAAAGGGTGATCTTTGATTGTCCTCTGAAACATTTAGGTTAGTCTTTTAAGTGTCCGCTATGTTCATATTTTTGTCTTGTAAATCTTTGTCATGTCATTAGTCAGACTACGTGGTCTTTGCATGTATAACATAGGCAAGGATAATCTATTGATCAGCCTCTGAGGCCCCTAGGATAGGTCTTGGTCGTCATGGTTGTGTCTCACCCTGTATTGGGGGAAAAATCCTACACTCACTAGGGGAAAATAAACTACCAGCTTGAATCAATAGGAAAATAGTCGTCGGACCAATGATACAAACACAAACTTCAAATGGATGATGATCTTTCTGAATCAAGGGTTTATCACGTTAAACACAAAAGTTCAAATTTTTGTACTTCAATTTTTTATATCATATCTCTCAAGTCCTTGATGATGTATCAAACTAGAGAAGTAAGGAAGGAGTATGATTTTTCTTTGTCTATTGTCTATGATTTTATTATTATTACTATACAAGTTGTCGCGAGACGTGCACTACAAAGTATCACTGATGACATTCCGAATTTGAATAGGAAAAAGACTAACTCTTGCATGTTTACGCAAGTAATGCTCAGGTCATCTTGGTTTAATTATAATTAGATTCTTGTGTTAACTTGCAATTTTAAAACATCATGAAAGTAGTACTCAAGTCATCTTGGTCTAAACTATGCCATCGATGCTTGTACTCACTTTCAATATTTTAATGGCCCAATGATGCTAAAGAGCATGACAAATTGGTTAATATAAATGACAAATTTTGAATATGAGACTTGCATAGTTAAGTTAGACTGCATTCATGTTAGTATTGCATGTGTATTTATGGGGTTTTTCACTACTGAAACAATTTCACAATGGTGTCATCTCTATTATTAATGGATTGAATACACTAGAGATTAACCAAAAACACATCATTCTCATTTAGTTGCATATATTAGAAAACATTCTCACATTATTTACATTCATACATTCCATCATAATATTTGTCTCAGAAAATAAAAAAGAGAATAATATAGGGCATACATTGCATATCATTTCCAACATCAAAATCATGTCATGCACTACGCTTAAATAAGTGAGTCTCTTTAGATTTCCAAGAAATTTGGGAAATATGTCAAAGTTATGAAGCTTAAAAGATCAATCTACTATAGTCTTCCCACAACTTTTGGAAGTTTGACAGACTCACTTATTCAAGCTTAAGGCCTTGAACATTTGAAGTCATGCACATTCAATCATTTGCATTACACATCATCTAAATCACATCACCTTGCATAATCATAATCATCACATCAAATTTCCTAATCATAAATACATTCATCACATAGAAATTAAATAAATTCACAACATTGCATATCATAATAGGGAAATCAAATGCATATCAAAATTTAGATCATAATCACCGCTACATATCATATATCATCAAAAATGTCATAATGTCCATGTGTACAAGGATATCCAAAATTAGGATGAGATACATCAAAATCCAAAAGGGCATTGTATCATGGGAAATGCATCCTCAATCTCACAAAAGGTGTATAGAAAATGTCCAAGGAACATCACAAAATGCTATGTCAAGCTCCCACTAGATGATGCTGCTCTCATTGAACTAGTACCTCCTCTACCTGATGGACCTACACCTAGATCTATCCTATCTCCAAGAAATGGTTGCATGAAACCCATGCTAAAAGTCTGAGAATGAGATCTGCTAGAACAAGAATATACAAAACTCTCTCGTCACTCAGGAGGAACCAACTCATGATATTTACTTCTGTAAAATTGCAATTCCTAAGAAATGTGTCAGATCTCTCTGAAGAAATCCGTTGTACCTAAAAATGGTGTTGTCTACTGTATCCTCTTGAAAATGGCCTCAACTTTATTTGTCTAGTGCCTAGAGGCATCCCTCTCTGAAGTAAGTTTGATCATCTGTTCCTGCAACTACTATATTTGTTGCCTATTTGTCCCTCTATCAGTCGTCAAAATATCAATTTGTGCCTAAAAATGCACTAACTCATCCTGAAAGGATGCAATCTGTGCTCAAGAATGTGCTATCTCACTCTAAAGCAAATGAACCTCTGCCTACAAAGCCACTATCTCTTACAATTGATGATGAGAGGGTATTCCAATCTGAATCCTGGGAAGCACCACTTGAGCTATGGTAACACTCCTCCTATGCCTCAGAACTACAAAATCAAATGGATGAATTTCATCTACATCATCATCACTCTCCCCACCTCCCATTGCACCATCATCACTCTCCCCACCACCCTCTGCACCACCATCACCTCTGCAACCATCCTCTGCACCACCATTCTCACCTCTACAAACACTCTCCCCACCATCATCACCACCCTCTCAATCAATTGGCAGTACTGGCTCCTATAGATGAGTAAATATAGGAAAGGGATGCGTATGGAAGAAATCTGCATAATCCTAAGTCATCCTGACATCTGGAATATATAGAACATAATCCCATACACTTGGTGTCAAGGTATAGTACTTTGTACAAGATCCCTCATATGATACAAAAGGACCCAACTCTAAAACATCCTATCATCACTATGCACAATGGGAAACTCCTAGGGGCATCCCCTAAACCTGTCCAAACTATCGACATACTCGCAGATATAGGTATCACTCAATCACAACATGTGTCTTCCCAATTAGATATTGGGATAACAATATATACAACATCTCCATCTAATCCTCTAGCCACTGCTCACAATTCAAGTACTGGTGCCATGTGACAGTCTCCAAATCATCTAGAGCATGCCTCCAATAGGAAACCTTGCCTAGTTTATGCTGGACATGTGGACCGCTATAACTGAAAATATGCAGTCTCCATGGTGCTCGATGTCTCTCTCCCATGGGCAAAGTGATTTCTCTATGCTCCCATGCCTAGGTTTGAAGTAATGTAATGCCATATGAAACACTCATCGCCCCATAATAAACAACCTCATGCAAATATTGGTATAAGTGGGCTAAGATGCATGAGCCCCATGCATATCTAGTACCATCAAGTGTCATCCATGATAACACACAACCCCAACCTGCTAAAAATCCCTTTGACCTACGATCAAGACAAAGGAATCCACCAATGAATCTGGAAAGCACATATGGCAAAGGATTATATCTGGTAACCATCTTTGTCCAACAAACCCATCAACCTATAACATGATCATCTCGGCATAACTTCCATAATGCAACTATCCTGCCCTGCTCTATCTATCATACACCACTATCTCTCCCATTACTGGGATCTAAAGTATATGATAGACATCCTCTGGAGTCATGATCATCTCTCCAATTGGTAAACGAAACGTATTATGCTCACTGTGCCATCTCTCCACCAATGTTGTTAGTAAACCTCTGTTGATTCTATATTGTGGAATATCTTTAACAAGGAATTGAACCCACAATGAGAGATAATCTCTAATTCAATTTAGGACAACTGACGGACCATGTTCCAAGTCCTTAGGAATCACTCCCGAGACTAGAGTACATCTCCATCTCCCTAATCATGAACAAAAATTAGTTATTTAAGGTAATGTGAAGTTAATCAAATCATGTTCAATCAAGACAATCAAATCAATCAGAACAATCATCAACTCAATCAATCAGGACAATCACTCCAATCATCGATCCTCACCTATCATGAGGTTGATGTGCAATCATTCCTATCATGAGGTCGATGTGAAATCAATACCATTATAGATCCTCGCCTATCATGAGGTCGATATGTTATCAAACCATTATCGATCCTCGCTTATCATGAGGTCAATATGTTATCAATCCTATCATCATTCCTCACCTATCATGAGGATGATACATCAATCATCACACCATCGATCCTCACCTATCATGAGGTCGATATGCTATCAAACTATCATCGCTCCTCACCTATCATGAGGTCGATACATCATTGGTTTTCTCATTTGATTCTCACCTATCATGAGATCAAATCATCGAGTATCCTACTCAAACATCAATCAAAAAAATCACATCTCACAATCAGACTGCAATCAATCCAAACATGACAAAGAAAATGACTATTAGGACTCAAAAACATCTTGTGAACATCACCACGAGGTTTTTTCGCAAACAAACCTTCTCAAGTGGGGAAAACTACAGGCTTAAACCACCTAGAATCAACTAGGATAAAAAAATTCCAAGGCAACAAGAGGCACCATTTGGGACCCCAAAGGCGCCAAAACAAAGTTTGCATCTCAAAAGCATGTTTTCCAAGCTTGCAAGAGGCACCACTTGGGACCTTAAAGGTGCCAAAATAGAGTTTAACTTCAAAAATCTCCATTTTCAAGCTTGTAAGAGGCAGGTATGTGCAAGATCATCATGGAAAAAATAGACCCTTAAGTGGCAAAAAAATTAGAAAAATCAGAGTTAGGAAACTTGATATAATTTTTTTAATAAGTTATCTATATTATTTCAAAAATATATAAGAATAGAATCTATAGCAAATTGAATGTACTTTCTAAACTACTAGGTTTATTTAAAAGAAAAAAAGTCTATTTGGTGTAACGCCCCTCCGTACCTTGTCCTAACCTTGTTATCATGAGTTGTTCTTTTGAGTCATGCTTGCAATCGGTATTGAGTTCAGTCATTTCTTTAATGGCGAAGTTACAGGCCTTGATTATCAAAGATAAAAGATTTATTAAATTAAAGGATAAACAAAATAATTGTTTTAAGTTATTAAAAAATGAAATATAATTATTCTCTTGAGTGTTCTAGTTTGTAATGGATTTCCTTGTATGGAATATTCATTAAAGTCTTGATGATGTGGAGGCGGTTATAAACAGTATTTTAGGAAAATCCTTAATGAGCAGTTGCCTTGCATGGGGGAAAATAATTTAATTATATACCGATTATAACTGGTTGCATACAGGAGTTAAGAAATGGGTTTAATTGGTTACCAATCATTCTTGTTGAATGTGAATGCGCATAAGGGATATGTGATAGTTTATCTTGGTGTTGGAGCACGTTTTTAGAGGGGTCAGTTAGAACTTAATGGTATGAGTTGTTGGTGCGGGTGATAGAGAGAAAAGAGGAAAGAAACTGGTGAGTTTAACTGATAGTTTGGTGCGTAGTCATGCAGTTCAGTTATACAACATGCAGTTAAGTTATACAGAAAAAAAGGAACAACCGCCATGCAAGAAAGGAGATCGGTCTTCCTGGAGGCTACGCCCTTCTGGAGATTTTATCAACGCCTCCTTCTTCCAAGCCCCAGAAGCAGTCGCTTTCCAAGACCGACCATCACTATGAGAATCCCTCTAAGCGGACTAAAAAAAAAGAGGACAATACCCGGGGCCAACCATGAGAGCCAGAGAAGGGGACACCGTTGTCTTCCAACTAGAAAACTTGATGCCCACTGAAAACGTTGTTATTCACTGGCATGGCATTCGCCAGATCGGCACTCCCTGGAACGATGGGACGGCTTCCATATCACAGTGCGATCTATCCAGGGGAAACCAACATATATAGATTTTTTGTGGACAGAACTTGATGTCATGCTTGCTAACAATGAAGGATGAGAATGGAAAGTCCCTGTCTGAGGAGGAGATCATAGATAATGCCATAATTGTTATGATTTCTGGGCATGACACCACTGCCAGTCTTCTTACACACCTTGTCAGGATCTTGGCACTTCACCCATACGTCCACCAAAATATTCTTCAAGAGTTACAACTATATGTTTTCACTTAGCTTCATTCAGATAAGAGAACGAGGCTTATGCTACTGCCAAATCTATGGGTGTAAGTGGAGATAATTACGGTAGAGCTAAGAATGAATGGGAGGATGTGAATTGGGGCGCAATAGAATTTAAGAAAAAGGAGGAGAACCATCTGGTGAGAGTGGAGAGCGAGGGAAGGAAATCATTTGATCTTGAGCTGGTGGGATTGCGGAGATAGCTACAGACATTCGATCTTTTCTGTAAATGAAGGTCTGCAAGATCGAGACATTATCAGGTGCTATCTCTTGAATTTTCTCCTTTTGGATAAAACATTGAGATATATATGTTGTCTATCGTTATATTTAGATCCAAAGTTAAATATCAGAAGATCATTCAATATTTCTTCTTAAGAATAAGAGGTTTATATATTTATATAGTTTCAATATCGATGATAAAGAAGAATTATTTCTTGATCTCATTATTATTTTATCTGAACCTCGTTGGCTTCAAGACTCCTCCCTGTATCCATTCTTCCATTTATTTTGCAAGGACTTCAATCCTCATAGATTTGGAATGACCATTATAGCTAAACTTTCACCCAATCATGCTGAAACCCGTTGGTGTTTGGAAGAGTTATCGCTTTTGCTCAATCTGGCTGAACAATAATTCCCGTCTTTGCAATGTTGATCTCGGGGATTTTTTTTCAAGTTGTCAATCATGGAATTCCTCTGTCTATGATGGAAATAATGAAGGAAATTGTGAGGGAGTTCGTTCAACTACCGTTGGAAGAAAATCTCAAATATGAAATGCAAGAGGTTGAAAGCTATGGCCAGATCTTTGTAACCTCAGATGACCAAACTCTAGACTGGGCAGACATCGTGTTCTTGACAACTCTCTCTACAGAGAATAGAAAAATGAATTTTTGGCCAACAAAGCCAGCGGATTTCAGGTACCTAAATATTATTAATTCAGGCAGAAACTATAACATCCTGATATTATGCTTAATTTATATATGATTTTAGAATCGAGCAATTTCCACGATAACCGAATCTAATTTTACATGATATACATATGGTGCTCTACAGTTTAAAGGGCATACTCAGGTAATCATACCATCCAGACAATTATGACAACTTTCTCAAAAAACTTATTGGCTATTTTTTTATCTGCAGTTCCTTAAATCTTAATATGAGCATCATTTAAGAGGACTGACTCGTTCTCCTGCTCCATTCTATTTTCTATTGCTTGTTGCAAAGTCTCTGTCCTTTGGTATGGGCTTCCTTCTCCATCGTATGGGCTTAGTCAGATTTCCCAGCCCTTGTTTTACATAACAATATTCAACTTTAACTTCTGTGAGAGCATTCGTATGAATGATGATGGCAGCTGCTCAGTGTGTATTAGATAATAGATAGTTTGTAAAAGATTTCATATATAGCATTATCCAAGAATCTTGTATTTCACAAGAGGAATAAGCATTATTGACAGTAGTCAGTAGATACCATTTCTATCAGAGAGTTGATAACAATGGGGAGATTTATATAGAATTTTAGAAGTCTAAAGACCAATGTGCAGATATCTGATCTTCACTCATTAGGAAACAAAAGCTTTGAGTATTTAGGAGATCGGTTGGGTGTTCTAGATGAAGATACTTGTGATTGAAGGAGACTGTTGTAATTATAATCTCAACCACCCCTGTTTATATTCTTAATTATATATGTAAGTGTGTGTGAGATTCCGCAATGACATATATGTATTCATACGGGTATATATAATTTATGAATATAGGTGAGAGTTATGTATTTATATAGTATATGCCAATAGTTTGCTTATTTACTTTTACAACTTCCTATTAAAGGTGGAGTGAATTAGATAAGATGTTCTTTGGCAACTATTATTTGTAATGGGTAAGAAGTATAAAATAAAAATAAAAATTAAGAGATTAAATTAAGTTGAGTGAATTAAAGGTTATAGAATAGAAGTTCTTTATTTATTTATAAGTAATCTTTAATTATATTATTATGAAAGATAGGTAATATGTAGGGTAATTGATTGCTTAAGGATAGGTGAATAGAGAAATTGAACTAGAATACTTCATGTGAGATTAAAGAATATCGGTTGCTAATATACTTGTCTATGGGTATAATTGTATATGTTCTTTCTACGAAGATGTCAGAAATATAATGTACTGGAGAGAAATGATTTGTTTACATGTTCAGCTCAAATAAAGAATTATATGTTCTTTGTATGAATTTCGATCCAATTACATGCAAGGTTGTAGATAAAAGATTATTTAGAAAACTCGGAATGAATTTCAATGTAAACCTATTTTGTATCCTGTGTTATTTATAACATTATTTAGGAATGTGAGATAAAATGCCTTAAGGATTCTATATGTAATTCTTAGCTCCTTTATGGATTTAATGTGTGATGTGTTGTGTCAATTTGTGATGAGAATATTTGTGAGCCTTGTTCTATGTCTCAGTCATGATGTATTGTTGTTTGACTTTTCCTTTGATTATAGTGGTGGATTTTGGTATTGAGATGGTTATGAGGTATTATTTTGGGAGGAAGTCTGGTTGAGACATTTTGTTCTTGGGAATATTTTGATTTTGTGAGTTGGTTAAGTTAATTCTTTGTGAACTATCGTTCGTATGATCTTTTTGATGCTATGGGTTTAGCCTTGCACTTGAAAACAGTTTTGTTATGAAGGTTTTGCATAGGATGGTGTATGCCTTGGTTAATGAAAATTATCATGGGGTTTTATATGCCGTGCATGTGGGCTTACCTTGATAGTGTCTTTTGAGTATTGTTGTTCATAAGGGGAGTGGCTTTCAATGGGGGCCGAGACCCAGAAGTGGTCTCAGGGTAACTCATTGGAAGTTTGTTAATCAAGTGAAAACGATAATATTTATTTAGGGGTTTTGGATAGAATCACACATTAACAAGATATAAGTGAATGCCTCACTCATGAATCAAGTGCTTGTATGGGCTTGAGATGAGTTGAGAAGGCCTGGAATGGCAAAATCATTGTCTTGTCCTTATGAAAGATAATCGATGCCGCATTGGATTGCATGTGGGGCCGGGTTTCGTAAGAGGTCACTAGGGTAACCCAAGTTGGGGGCCGGGACCTAGGAAGATTCGCCAAGGTAACCCATGCAACATTGTGATGACACTCTTCCTTAAACATCTATGTTTGTTTTTGTTTCCCTCTATGTTATTCTTGGGCTTCTGGAAGCACTTGTTGGCATTTGTATGTTGATGTTTATTTGGTTATTCCTTATGTTGGACACAACTTGTGTTGGTTATATATTTGTGCTAAGGTTGTCTTATGTTATTGTGGATCTTGTTGTGAAGTCTTGTACCCTTGTTCTGTATGATGGTTATTGTTGGGAATCCTTCTTGTCATCTCTTAGCACGTGGGGTGGGCCTTCGGGTCCACGTGGTTGGGTGGAACATGCTATGCACCCCATTGGGTCCCCAATCATCGATCGAGAAGTGTGAAATTGTACCTTGCAGAGATTCCTGAGTTGATCCAGAATCGAATCCAGTATTGCAGCTTTGTACTCTTTTATTTCAAATGTAACATTCCATTGTATTGTATCTTCCCCATTCATGTTGGGAAACGACATTGTAATATTGTAACCACTTGATTAATATTTTAACCATGTTCATGTTATCTTATTATTACTGGTGTATAATAACCTTTCATGTGATGTAAAAATGTTGTGAAAAGTAATGCAGTCTTGTTAATCCGAAGGATTTGTTATATGTGGTTCTCGTTTAGTATCATGTTATGTGAAATATAATTATTATGATGTATGTTAATACTTAAAAAAAAATTGGTGCCATAAATATTAAATGTACATGTATCCTTTGGGTTTACTTGGCGGGGCATTACATTTGGTGAAAATTTGAAATTTGAATGCAAAAGTACTTAAATTTAAGAAAAAAATAAGAAGTAGGTGTCTGTCTGACCACCCTAACCACAATAAAATGATAATAATTTTTTATAATATTTTAGACATAAGTAGAGGATTCATGTCTGGTTGCGATGCATATATTTTTGTAATTTTTTTCCAAGTAAATAATTAATTATGAATTTTTTATTACAAATTTTAAAAAATATAAAAACTTGTATGTCTAACCACCTTAACTTGGTCAAAAATTCATGAAATTCAATTTTTCTTTTTTAATCCTATAGTATGTGAAGCAGAGAATGTGACATGCATGCTTTGGATTTAAAAAATGTAATACAATTTGAAAGCTATAGATGTTTGTCAATCAGCCTATCAATAAGGACTTTAGTCGTAATTCAAATAGAAAATGAATAATAATTATTTATTAAATTCAAAGCAAAGAATAATTTATATTGGTGGAAAGCTAAGAATATCCTTTAAAAACCTTTTTCATTTCATCAATTTTGGGTAAAACAAAGCGTCAGCCACATACCCTACAAATACCCATCATATTGCCACTCTTTGGCCCATCATGATCTTGCACATACCCAAGTGCCACTTGGGACACAAAAGGCGCCAAAACAGTGTTGGAGCACAAAAACGTGAATTTCAAGCTTACAAGAGGTGCCATTTGGGACCCTAAATGTGCCAAAACTCCTAAAACACCCAAAAACAAGCATTTCCAACCTTGCAAGAGGCGCCATTTGGGAACCCAAAGGTGCCAAAACTCTCAAATGACATAAAAAATTGAATTTCATCCTTTCCAAAGGCACTATTTGGAACCCCAAAGGTGCCAAAACCCTTCAAAATGGAAAAATCATCATCTAAACATGCAACAATAACATCAAATGAGCTACAACACCTATCTACGACATCCAAAATACCATTAAAAGGAAAGAAAATGACTAACAAAAAAGTTTCTCATAAATTGTATCGTAGGTCCAAAGGTAATAGGCTGATCAGGTTGGCGAAGACTCTCAAAATGATGCTTGTGGTATAGGATCACCATCTTCCTCTAAGCTCTCTACTCTTCAACTTCTCCAAACTCAACATGTGCAAATAAATCCCATTTTACCACTTTTTACCTTTTTAAGCATAAAATGGAGGGAATTATGGTGGGATTTATTTCCCATTTTTACCATAAAGGATTTGTAATTAATCAACACTATTCAAAGCAAGAGCTTGCAATGAACTTTCGAGAGATAAATCATCTCTGACATCCAAATCTCACTGAATCAACATTGGATCATCATCATAATCATCACAACACCATCATGTCATTCCAACATTTCATTTGAGCATCCCCTCATTCACTGATTTATCTCTCGAGGGGGCATAAATATATCTGTGAATACCTAAAATTCAAAAGTCTGGGGCATGGTCTAGGGCATCGAAATCTTGCATCGTCTGGGACATCAAAATATGTTTTGAGCATCGACATCAAAATTTTCTTTGAAGCAATGTGTAAACACATTACTTCAAAGAGGGGAAAAATGTATACACTATTATTAATGGATTGAGTACACTGGACATTAACCAAAACACATCATTCTCATTTAGTTGCACATCAGTTGCATCATCATTTGCATATCTTAGAAAAAAATCTCACATCATTTACATTCATACATTTCATCACAATTTTTTTCTCAGAAAATACAAAATAAAATAATAAAGGACATACATTGCATATCATTTTCAACATCAAAATCATGTCATCCACTATGCTTAAATAAGTGAGTCTCTTTAGATTTCTAAGAAAGCTGGGAAATATGTCAGAGTTATGAAGCTTAAAAGATCAATCTACTATAATCTTCCCAGAAATTTTGGAAGTTGGATAGACTCAATTATTCAAGCTTAAGGCCTTGAACATTTGAAGTCATGCACATTCAATCATTTGCATTACACATAATCTAAATCACATCAGATTGCATAATCATAAATACATTCATCACATTGCCTAATCATTATCATCACATAGAAATTAAATAAATTCACAAAATTGCATATCATAATAGGGAAATCAAAGATGTATCAACATTTAGATCATAATCACCATTGCATATCATATATCATCAAAAATGTCATAATGTCGACATGTACAAGGATATCCAAAAGTAGGATGAGATACATCAAAATCCAAAAGGGAACTGTATCATGGGAAATACATCCTCAATATCATAAAAGGTGTATACACAATGTCCAAGGAACATCACAAAATGTTATGTCAAGCTCCCACCAAATTCTATTGGTCTTATGGAACTATTAACTCCTCTACCCGATGGACCTGGACCTAGATCTCTCCTATCTCCAAGCAATGGTTGTGTGACACTGATAATAATAGTCTGAGAATGAGATCTTCTAGAATGAGACTGTACAAAACTCTCTCATCGCTTAGGAGGAACCAACTCATGATATTTACCTCTGTAAAACTACAACTCCTAAAAAATGTGCTAGATCTCTCTAAAGAAATGTATTGTACTTGCAGATGGTGTCGTTTGTTGTATCCTCTCGACAATGGCCTCAGCTTGCTCTGTCTAGTGTCTAAAGGCACCCATATTAGAAGTAAGTGTGATCATCTGTGCCTACAATTGTTTTATCTATTGCCTATTTGTCCCTCTATCATTAGTCAAAATATCAATCTATCCCTGACACTGCACTAACTCATCCTGAAAGGACAAAATATGTGCTTGAGCCTGTGCTATCTCTCTCTAAAGCAACTAAACCTTTGGCTGAAAATCCTCTATCTCTAACGACTGGTGATGAGAGGGTATCCCAATATGAATCCTAGGAAGCACCACCTAAGCTATGATAACACTCCTCCTATGCCTCAAAACTGCAAAATCAAATGGATGGCTATCATCTACACCATCATCACTCTCCCCACCACCCATTGTACCATTATCACTCTCCACACCACCATTTGTACCACCATCACGTCTGTAACCACCCTCTACACTACCATCATCACCTATGCAAACACCTTCCCCACCATCATCAACACCCTCATCATTTTCTCCGTCTCCATCAACTGGTGTTACTGGCTCCTCTAGATGAGTAAATCTAGGAAAGGGATGCATATGGAAGAACTCTACATAATCCTCAGTCATCCCAATGTCTGTAATATATGGAACGTAATCCCATACACTTTGTGTCAAGGTATAGTACTCTGTACAAGCTACCTCATATGATACACAGGGGCCCCACTCTAAAACATCCTATTGTCGCCGTGAATAATGGGAAACTCCTAGGGGCATCCCTTGAACCTGTCTATACTATTAACATACTCGCAGATATAGGTATCGCTCAAGAAAAACATGTGTCCACCCAATCAAATAGTGGGATAACAATATATATGACATCTCCAGCTGATCCTCTAGCCACTGCTCACAATCCTAGTATGGGCACCATGTGACAATCTCCAAATCATCTAGAGCACGCCTCCATTAGGAAACCTTTCCCAGTTTATGCTAGACATGTGGACTGCTATAACTGAAAATATAGGGTCTCCCTAGTGGTTGATGTCTCTCTCCCATGGGCCGAGTGAGGGATATATGCTCGCATGCCCAAGTTTTTAGTAATGTAAAGCCACATGACATGCTTGTTTCTCCGTAATAAACAACCTCATGCAAATCTTGGTATAAGTGGGCTAACATGCATGAGCCCCATGCATATCTAGTACCATCAAGTGTCATCCATGATAACACATGACCCCAACCTCCTGAAATTCCCTTTGACCTACAATCAGGACAAAGGAATCCACCAATGAATTTAGAAAGCACACATGGCAAAGGATCATATATGCTAACCATCTTTGTCCAAGGAATCCATCATTCTGTAACATGATCATCTCAACATAACCTTTGCAATGCATCTATCCCACCCTACTCTATCTTATCATACACCACTATCTCTCCCATCATTGGGATCTGCAGAATACGATAGACATCCTCTAGAGTCATAGTCATCTCTCTAGTCAGTAAATGAAATGTGTTATGTTCACTGTGCCATCTCTCCACCAATGCTATTAGTAAACCTCTATTGATTCTATATTGCGGAATATCTAACAAGGAAGTCAACCCACAATGAGAGATAATCTCTAAGTCGGTTGAGGACCATCAACAAATCATGTTCTAGGTCTTCAGGAATTGCTCCCGAGACTAGATTACATCTCCATCTCCCTAATCATGAACAAAAATTAGTTAATCAATGTCATGTTGAATCAATACTATCAGTTATTCAAGGTAATGTGAAGTTAATCAAAACAGGGTCAATCAGGACAATCACTCCAATCATTAGTCCTCGCCTATCATGAGGTCGATGTACAATCAATCCTATCATCGATCCTCACCTATCATGAGGTCGATGTGCAATCAATCCCATTATCGATCCTCGCCTATCATGAGGTCGATATTCTATCAAACCATTATCGATCCTTGCCTATCATGAGGTCTATATGTTATCAATCCTATCATCATTCCTTGCCTATCATGAGGATGATACATCAATCATCACACCATCGATCCTTGCCTACCATGAGGTCAATATGCTATCAAACCTTTATTGATCATTGCTTATCATGAGGTCGATATGTTATCAATCCTATCATCATTCCTTTCCTATCATGAGGATGATACATCAATCATCACACCATCGATCCTTACCTATCATGAGGTTGATATGGTATCAAACCATCATTGCTCCTTGCCTATCATGAGGTTGATACATCATTGGTTCTCTCATTTGATTCTCACCTATCATGAGATCAAATCATCAAGTATCCTACTTGAACACCAATCAAACAACACACATCTCACAATCAAACTACAATCAATCCAAACATGACAAAGAAAATGACTATTAGGACTCAGAATCATCTTGCAAACATCATCACGGGGGCTTTTCACAACAACACCTTCTCAAATGGGGTGAACCATGGGATTAAACAACCTAGAATCAACCAGGGTAAAGAATTTACAAGTTAACAAGAGGTGCCATTTGGGACCCCAAATGCCCAAAAATAGAGTTTGCATCTCAGAAACATGTTTTCCATGCTTGCAGGAGGCGCCACTTGGGACCCGAAAGGTGCCAAAACAAAGTTTAACTTCACAAACCTCCATTTTCAAGCTTGCAAGAGGCGCCACTTGGGACACCAAAGGCACCAAAATAGTGTTGGAGCACAAAAACATGAATTTCAAGCTTGCAAGAGGCACCATTTGGGACCCTAAAGGTGCCAAAACTCCTAGAACACCCAAAAACAGGCATTTTCAACCTTGCAAGTAGTGGAATTTGGGACCCCAAAGGCACCAAAACTCTCAAATGACATAAAAAATCTAATTTCAGACATTCCAAAGGCACCATTTGGGACCCCAAAGGTGCCAAAATGCTCAAAAACACTCCAAAACCCTTCAAAATAGAAAAAAACATCATCTGAACATGCAACAATAACATGAAACAAGCTACAACACCTATCCACAACATTCAAAATACCATTAAAAGGAAAGAAAATGACTAACAAAGAGGTTTCTCATAAATTGTACCGTAGGTCTAGAGGTAATAGGTTGATCAAGTTGGCGAAGATGCTCGAAACGATGCTTGTGGTTTGGGATCACCATCTTTCTCTAAGCTCTCTACTCGTCAACTTCTCTAAACTCAAAATGTTTAAATACATCCCATTTTACCATTTTTTACCTTTTCAAGCATAAAATGGAGGGAATTATGGTGGGATTTATTTCCCATTTTTACCACAAAGGAGTTGTAATTAATCAATACTATTCAAAGAAAGAGCTTGCAATGAACTTTCAAGAGATAAATCATCTCCAACATCCAAATCTCACTGAATTGATGTTGGATCATCATCATAATCATCACAACAGCATCACCTCATTCCAACATTTCATTTTAACATCCCCACTTTCACTGATTTATCTCTCAAGGGGGCATAAATATATCTGTCAATACCTAAAATTTAAAAGTCAGAGGCATGGTCTAGGGCATCAAAATCTTGCATCGTGCAGGACATCAACATCTTTTCTGAGCATCGACATCAAAATTTTCTTTGAAGCAATGTGTAAACACATTACTTCAAAGAGGGGAAAAATGTGTACACCTAAAAACAATCATCATATTCAATTAACTAAATACAACCTATTTCATTAATGCTTCAATTGCCTATAAATAATCTCTTACTTTATTTATATTCTTCACTCTTCTTTTAATTCTCCAAAATCACATTCTTCTAAATAATTAAATAAAAAAAAAACCCTAAACATGTTTATTTAATTAACCTTCCTTAATCCTAATTAAGAATTAGAGCACATTTCTACAACTTTTTTTGTGACACCTTATAAAGGTCACATGAAAATAAATAAGCCTAATTATTAATTAGAATTATCCTCACACACTTCCACAATTGAGAAAAAGCGCATGACTTTATTCCCCCACACTTCCAAGAAATTTGGAGCACACGGGTCTTTGTTTCACACACTTGGGAATCCCATACATTTGGAATGTTTCCAATTGGTCAAAGGATTCTCTCCACACACATGGCATGTTGTCTTTGGTCAAGGGGACAACATCCTGATTCCTTTCATCTCCACCATCTATTATTTCTCCTTCGAATCTAGACCGTTGATAGGTGCCACCTCAAAAAATTCTTGAGAAACCCTATAAATGCACCCTCTTGCCTTAGCATTTATCATCCACAATTTGAGTAAAGTTACTATGCAGGTTTATCTTAGGAGCTTGGATCTTTCTTGTCTAGTCTTTTGCTTAGTTTTCATATCATGTGTTAGTTTGCATTATCATTTTAGATTAATTAATTGCTTCATAGTTACATTCTAGGTTTTTTTTTTTTTAATGTTTGTATTTGATTGTATACATAATCATGGATAGTTCATTTTAGTTTCATATCATCTCGCTCATCTCCACTTGGTCATTTATCATCAATATCATCCTTTTTTTTTATCATTGTATCCATTATCTTTTCCATCATTTTGTTTCATTTAGAAGCATACTACTAATCATTCCAGCACACATTTGCAAATAGAAATCATCTTAGCTTGAATATTAAGCATCAAATCTCATTTTCTAGGTATTCATTTTAACAACCTTTGTGTCCGTAGAAATCTAAGGGCCAAATGGTTTATTAAATCCCTAGGAATAAAGGAAAATGAAACGTATTTGAAATATTTAATTGTATTACGAATAGAGTAGTTTTACTTGCTTCAAACTTTGAATGTAAACTGTCTCACTAAGGTTTTTGTTGACGTTAGATCTCTCCAAAATCAACACACACATGTTGTACATAAATGCATGAATGAAGGGAATTTCATCATAGTTAATTTTTCCTAAAGGTTTGTGTGCAATTTTTTAATAAACATGTTCTGCAGATGTGCATCAGGGATCTTCACATCAATTTGAGCATACAAGGATTGGTATAGTGAGATAAAATTAGTTACTTTTTAATAAGTGTTTTTTCTACATCACATGAGGTTAGCCATCATCATTTTAGGTGTCATGTGAACTTGAAAGTGACTTATGAAAGCATCCACCAATTCATTGAATGATCGAATGCAATGATTTGGAAAGTTGGAAAAGCACTCTAATGCAGTATATTTAAGGTCCTTGGAAAATTTTTGGCTAAGAGTTTATCATCAAGAAAAAAATCACTGCATAAAGCTATATAAGCATTACCATGGTTGATAGGGTCTCCTTTACCTCCATATTTCTCAAATCGAGGCATTTCTATCCCTTGTGGCATCGGGGTTCGTAAGATTTCTAAGGATAAGGGGATACTACGGACATGATATGTGGGTGGAGTGGTTTGACCTTGGCTAATGGTGTAAAGTTATTGTTTCCTGGATGAAATAGTTGTAATGAGATGTGTAAGAATAGGGTCAAGGTAAGTGGTTTGAGGTGGAAGGGAAAATCGTGATGGAGTGTATGTGATGTTAGTGGAAGTGAAAGGAACACTAAAAGGGGTGAAGGTAGCAGAAGGGACTTGTGACGCCACAAGAGAACTAGGAATGCTAGTTGGATTTAGGAAAGAAGGAGCCATGTAACTAACCTGGTGCATAGTTGTAGTGACTAGAGGAGTGGTATAAGTTGGTATGGATGCTATGGTTGAAGGGGGAGGAACTTGAGGTCCTCCTTGGCTTACAAGAATGTTTGCGGATTAGGTATTAGAAGAGGCATGTTTATTGTAAATCTTAACAATTTTCTTCATAACTTGTAAGCCATAGTCACTTTCAATCAAATGATGAAGGTTTACAATTGCAGGTATGGTGGTGGTGGAAATTTTTTCAAGGGATAAGTCTTGTTGTAAATGTGAAAAATCCGCATGTATATTAATGACCTTTTCTTGCGGGAGGGAGTTGTTTTGGGTGTCAACATTCATTGGATGGAAAGGTGAAGGAATATAAGTGGTATTTTCACTTCCTAATGCATCATTATCCATACTAGGAGTAGGATCTCTTGAAATCCCAAGGTCCACAACAAAAGTGCTATCACGGGAAGCCATGAGTCTAAAACTGTCTCACTAAATTATTATCAATGGGGCACAAAACACTCATACAAGTACCAAAAAAGATGATGTGAATGTAAATTCAAGGTAATCTAGGAGTTCTAAATGAAAATAATAGAATTTTTGCTAACTCTAATAGAGAAGAAACTACAAAAAATAAGAATCCAAGAAAATGCCAAAAAAGAAATGCCAGAAAATGTTGTTTGAAAAGTGCAAGTGGACTAATTCACCCAAGGTGGCGAATGAGTCCCAATATGCAATATTTTTGTGTTGTTCAGAAATTTTAAAATGAGTCTACTATTTTTCATAATGCAATTAAGGATGTAGAATGTATATTTTTAGTTTTTTCAATTATATGCAATGCAAAATGGAAATATAAACAAATCTTTCACTAATGCAATAAGAGAAGTCCTAAAATGCAAGAACAAAACAATACCCTAGTTCAATGTTAATGCAAATGTAATATAGGATGTAATATGTGACTCAAAAAATAAATTCAAAGTGTTCAAAATGTAGGTTCACCAAAATGAACCATAGATTTTTGGCACTAATGCACTTCTCTAGCTCTTCTAGGGCTTTTCACCTAAACAGAGAGAGGTAGCACCAAAAATGCTAAAGGGTTCATTCAAATTATGTTATGTGTGATATTATATAGGCTAAATGAAGTGAACTAAATGTAATTAAGTGATCTATATGACTAATTATGAATTAAAACTAAGATTTATGCTATGTTGGAAAACACATTGTGATATGCAAATAATGAACTAAAAGATGAATAAATGAAAAACATAAGGAGAAAGGCTGAACTAGAGTGCACTTTGGAAAGATTTGAGGAATCTGGAATGGTCTGAATGCTTTTTAAAATTACTGAAAATCAACATTGGGACTCATTCACCTAGGATGGTGAATTAGTCCTACTACTGGTGAAAAACTATTGGAAACCCGTTTCTAACTGTTGGGATCTGAAATCTGACAAAACCTATATTTTTAGTCTTAAGGTGGGACTCATTTTCCACTAGTGGTGACTCATTCCTCTCCCAAAATTTTGAGAAATTAGGAGACAACTCTACAACACCAAATATGGAAATGTCTAATTTTTGGGTTGTCGAAGTCAGTTTTGTAGGAAACGGACAAAATACCTTCTCCAACCTTGAAATATATTTGATTTTATTTCAAGCACCTAGTTGACTTGTTGGCCACTAATCAACACCTAAATTCTTGATAAAATCTTCCCACAAAAGTCCACAAACTCACATACAAGAGGGGGAAAATGGTTGAGGGTTAGAAAATAGAGATTTGCCTTGGTCAAACCCCACTTTGGTAATCAAACCCTTAGTAAAATAATGAAATGCAAGAGAATAATAAAAAAATAACTTGAAAATACTCTAAACTTACTAAACCCTTGTTGATGCAAATCTGAAGATATATCAATGGTTTCCTTTGATTGCTTGATTGATGCTTGATTACTTGAATGTGATATTGTTTGAATGCTTGAATGAATGGGGGTTGAAATGGATGTAAAAACACTTATTTATACAATCTTGTGCCTTAGTAACCCATTAATACCTCATCATAGGCCAACATCAAGTGATTTTGAATAAAAAACCAAAAAGAAATTTAAAATATTTTGAATTTGGAGCCAAGGGGGACTCATTCACCACCCATGGTGAATGGGTCCCACCTAGGACCTAAAAATGGGTCAAATACACTCAAGTATATGCTTCATTTAATGTTATTTCTCAAGTTTACATTCAAAAATACACTTAATTAAAGCTTATAAGGGCATAAAGGGGTCAAATAACGCATCAAAAAGGTGTAAATTAGGAGATTATGCCTAGAAAAGTGTGAAATCTTGTTACAAGATTTTACAAAACCTCAAAATAGGGCCTGTTTAGTGATGAAAAGGTGTTTTTAGGTGAATTATAATAAATAAAGTCTAGAAGAATGTAGAAATGTCTTACTACACTTCAAAACACCTTCACAAGATGTCATTATTTGAATCCTAGTACCTAAACATGCATGTACAAGCCATGTTAGAACATAAAATCAGAGCAAAATAGACCAAACATCAATAACAAAGGCCTAAAAGACCATGAAAATGAAAAGAGTCCATTTTTTCTATGGTGCACCAACCTCTTCCTTTCACAGTAGTAATAGATGACCACCCTCTTTCTCTTGACCTGCCACAAGATAACACAGTCCAACCCTCACAACAAAATGAAAAAATCCAATAGCCACAACTGTTGATACATCCTTCTTAGAAATAACTCTTCATCCTCCGATCATAATCAATCTTGATGATGATGATGATGACGAGGCGATCAAAAAAATAGATGAAGAAGTGCATAAAAATTTAAACTCTTTATTTTCATCTACCATGAGCTTAAATGATAAACCTTCTCCACCAAGTAAAGAACTAGGTACATCTCCTAGTTTGACACTTGCAATTCTTCAGGTTTGGTTAGTCAAATTCCTTTCCAATACACTAAACATGATTGGGAGGTAGATGACTTGTTAGATGGTTGACTTGCATTTTCCTTACTATCCTTTTTGTATTTATTTTCCTTTCTCTTTTTCTTTGGATTTGATTTTATGTGCATATTGTGTTCCCTTATATTGTGTGTTTGATGTTCTCTCTCTTTGTACACTTCTATTCATACCTCTATTCTTGTATATGTTGTGCATTTCTTTTTTCACTTTTTGTTTTGTGTTCTCCTTTTGGGGATGACACAAAGCATTGAGATGCCCTATGTCTCTTCCATGTTGACCCAATCATTCCCTTTCCCTTTTTATTCTGTCTTTTCTTGTGATTTTCCTTGTGGGGATGATGCAAGGTATTGAGACTAAAATGTCTCCTTCATGTTGACCCAAAATATTTTCCTTTTCATTTTCTTTTAGCTTACGTTTTCCTTTTGGGAACAATGCAAGGTGTTGAGACCACAATGTATCTTCCATGTTTACCCAAAACATTTTTTTTTTCTTTTTTTTTTTCAATCTCTTTGTGTCATTCTTCTAGTTCTATTTGCTTTTGTGAATGATGACAGTTTTGAGCTCCTTAATAAAAACATTGTTGCAACAAACATACTGACCCCAAATCCAAAGATCCCTTATGTATTTGGTGTTCCTTTTGCTAAGGGGAAACTCCTTTTATTTATTTTATTTTTTTTCTTACATGAAGAAGCTTAATTCGGGCAGGGCATGGTTGAACTCTTAATTTTGTTTGCGTTCCATAAACCTCTTTGTTTTGAATTTATATGGGGTGTAACGTTTAAACTAAAAGTGGTACGTTACACCATATTAGTTTTCACCATTTGCATTCTTGGTTCTTAGTGTAGCCTTGTCGTTTCATATGATGCATTTGTCACTTTTTGGACAACATTGGGTTTGATGTCCTTCATAAGTGTGATCTATCTTAGCATATCACATTCCTCTTAGTGGCCTATTGCGATGTATTGCATCCCTTAAGTTGTAAATATTTTATTATTTGATCTGTCCTCTCTTGGAGACATTAGACACAATGTTCCCTAAGTAATATACCTTGCATGAAATTAACTAGATTCTTGTGAACATCTTTTCCATTTTTCATTATACACTTTGCAATATTTTATTGCCACCTTGCATAACACAAATTTCATGCCTATGGTACCTTATTTTTTGTTCATGAGTCCTAACAATACAGAGCTTTGCTTGTCTCATGAAGCATGAACCAAAATTTTCCTTAGTGGCGCTTTGTTAAAGTTATTAGGAGGTATAACTTTTATATGGTTGAGTAGGAAGCCCATTCAACGACATAAATTTCTCCATAGCCACCTTTATGATTGTGAGTGCATACCAACTAGCATATGTGTAAGTGTAGAATAAGTAAATAAGTAAATCAAATAAAAACACTTCTTAATGAAACATTATATCAAGATTTAACAAAAATTAACTAATTTAAAGCATAGAAAACTTGAAAGTGTGTCATTGTCTCCTATCTCCAAAGGTTTATCAAGTCACAGAAGGCTCTCAGATTTGGTAAGCAGTGTGACTGTTTAAAATTCCAATCTAGAGAATGGAGATATTCTAAATGAAATGATCTACTTCTATATGGTGATTTCTAAATGATATTGATGCTACTGTAAACTATGCTGACATGAAACCTAATGGATGGAAGCTATGGTAAAACTATGATGTAGTCATGATACGGATTCTACAAATGCTATGATTGCTATGATGCTATGATTGCTTGATTGTTATTCCTACAAAGTAAGTTTGCACAAAATATGAGAGATTATGGATCCATTTGCTATTTCAGAAGGCTATATATATATATATATATATATTTACGACAACACATCATGGCAAGGCAACACAACAAAGGCTTGCATTCAATCTAGAGAATTGAATGGTAAGAGATTAAGAAGCTTGAGCTGATTATGGGAATGGTTTCTCCCCATGAAAACATCAGGCTAGATGATAGGAAGAATCTGAGGAATGAGATTGAGAGGATTGCCTACAAATTTCTCTCCAAAGCTTTCCTGTGAATTCCACTTGAATTAAATTGGATATTTGATGTCAAATTTGGTAGGTGAGTAAATACAAAAAAATTTCCTTTATGCCTTTATTTGAATAATTGATGATTTATTCAAATTAGTAAAAGGGAATAAATAATTCAATAAAACAAACTATAGAATTTGTTTATTAAATAAATATAGAATGAATATGACAATTAAACAACAAAGTATTTAACCTTGTTTAATTAGTTAAGATTGAATAATGTGAGAATTAAATAACACAAACTATTGAAGTTGTATATTTAATTAAAATTGAAGAATAGGAGAATGAACTATAAATAAATATTTCTATTTATTTAATAGTAGATGAAATTAAGGTAATTAATAAAGTAAATCATATTTAATTAATTTAGATTATCTAGACCATTTTTAGGTGTATACATTTTGCCCCTCTTTGAAGTGATGTGTTTAAACATTGCTTCAAAGAAAATTTTGTTGCTACTGCTAGTATTGATGAGAAAAAAAAATGCCCCAGACTTTGATTTTCAAGTGATGATGAATATATGCCCCCTTGGGAAATAAATTAATGAATTTTTCACTTTTTTGAATTTTTTGGATTTTACAATTTTTTATGATTTTTTGATGATTTGATGTAGATTTGATGTTGAAATAATTTATCTCTCGATAAAGAATACTGATTCTACTAGATGATTAAATGTTTCCATACTTTACCTCCTAATGTTTGATGATTTTTTATCATGTCATCATTTGATTTGATATTGATTGATGATCCTAATAGATTAGAAGATTGTTGATCTCATGATAGGTGAGATTCAATGATTGATTGATTGATTGACCTCATGATAGGAAAGGATCAATGATAGATTGATGTTTTACCTCATGATAGGTGAGGTTCATTGATAGATTGATGTTTGATTGACCTCATGATAAGAGAGGATCAATAATAGATTGATGTTTGACCTCATGATAGGTGAGGATCAATAATAGATTCATGTTTGACCTCATGATAGGCAAGGTTCAATGATAGTCACTCATGAGATTTGATCAAAGTATCATCAGAGCCAATTAGATTGATTGATAATATTGTTGATTTGCAATATGTTATGATCATAGCAGGATTTTAGAGTTCTTCCCAAAGACGTGGGACATGATTCTGCATCTGGTGCAAGATGATATAGATATCATCAGTTGATGTGGTTTATCATCTTTGATTGAGATGCCCCAGTATTGGATTGAAAAATGTACTGAAACTTAATGATGTACACTTATTCAGTTAGAGATTTTATGATTGCTCTATTTGATCCACCAGACTTTGGAATAGACTACTCTATTGATGAAAAACTAATCATAAATTCAATCTAATTTAATCATGCAATACTACATCCAAACAGTGGAATCTTAATAGTGCTTGTATTTTTCTTTTTATCATAATTGATATTTTTAAATGTTGAAAGTGAGTAGAAGCATCAATGGTATGATTTAGACCATGATGCCTTGAGTACCACTTTCATGATTTTTGATATTACAAGTGAACACAAGCATCTAGGTATAATTAAACTAAGATGAACTAAGCATTTCTTGCATAAAATAGACAAGAATTAATCATTTTCCTATGTGAATTCTAAATTCCATCAGTGATACTTTGTAAAGAACATCTCGCGACAATTCACATAATAATAATGATTAACTCATAAGCAGTAAACAAAAAAAATATCATTCTCCTTCCTAGCTTGTCTAGTTTAATACATCATAGAGGAGCTCCAAAGAAATGATAACAAAGATCAAAGTACAACATATTCAACCCCTACTCAAAGTATTTCAACCATTATTTAGATTAGATCATCCATTTTCATACCTATTTTAACGTTTGATTCAGATGGTTGATGGAATGGTTTCGATGTTTGTTGTATGTTCAATGTTGGATCTTCCTATGATCATTGTGTTTGTTGTGTTAGTCACACTATTGTTTTTCCATTTGATTTAGCTCAATGTTTATTTCCCCCAATGAGTTCCAATTTTTTCCCCCAAGCTAGGGTGAGACACGACTATGATGCCAAGATATGTACATGAGGTTTTATTGCTTTCAAATTTTATGATGATTTTTTTTGCTATTTTTAGTTTCCCTCATTTTTTTTTAGATTTTTGGATTTTTGATTTTAATTTTGCCAATTTAATTTAATTTTTTGGTTTTGATTTTTTAAACTTAGCTTCTTTTTTTTTGTTTTTTGGATTTTTTAGGATATTTAAGATGAAATGAGATGATATGATTGATCGAAGTAACAAGATTCCCCACAATAGGGTTAATGCAACCATGGATAAATGATGGATCAAAATGGAAGATTCATTGCAAAACATGTCATAGAAGCAACATATTTCTTGTCAAAAGATGATAATGGTTGATTAGTTAAGATGCGAGGAATGATTGATTCCATAAGGCATAATGATGATAAGTACTTAGGATCACTAATTTCCTCTAAGTATGATAAGATTGATGATTTTTGATGATTGATTAACAAAAGATATGAGGATTGGATAATGTTTTATAGCTAGGCTCAAATATGATTTGCATGATAAGATTCAAGGTTGGAAAGGGACATGGTGACATGGATTTTGATAAGCCAGGAGATATGGAATGGAAGAAAGAAAGGATAAAAATAATGAATGGTATGATCAATATCAACTAGATAAGATACAGACATGAGGCCCAAGTATTTTTCCCCTATTCCTCATCAAGACCAAGGAAAGGAAGAAAGGATGTATTTAGTAAGAATGATGGAATATGGATAAGATGAAAGATATGGTATGGAAGATATGGATAAAGTGTATAGAATAAGATATATGATGTTCAAGAAGATCCTTAACCTTTTCAAGATCAAAGGTGGAAATGTAAGGAATGAGCATAGAAAGGATAGCTGATACATGGGTGTGATAGATGGAGCCAGTGGGAACTACAGAAAAACCAAGGCCAGTCGAACCAAAGGAGACTGGAAGGACGCTCAGAGCTTCCCAGATACTAACCACCCAGCTTTCAAAATACAGGCATGCCTCTTAGAAAATGAATAGACAGAGGGCGGAAAAATGGCCATTTAGTTTGAAGAGGTGACCTTCATTTATGAACAGAATTGAAAAACTCTATAGACAATAAAAGATGAAAAAGTATATGCTTTAGTATAGAAAAAAACTTCATTTGAAAAGACAGATTATGGATGGCCTAGAAAACTTCGTCCACATGGAATCTAAATTACATTCTTCTTCTAATAAAATCCCTAACTAACTTTTTATTTTTACTTTTTGGGCCTTTGTGGGCCTTTGAAATTTTCTTTTTCATTTGTATATGGGAATTTGGTCTTTGAAAATTTCCTTTTTGCTTTGATAATGCCTTGCTGGCCTTTAGATTTTTATTTTGATTTTGGATCAAATTTTCTTTTATTTAGCATGTCTCTTTGAGGAGACATGTTTATCCTTTGATACATGTGGATTTTGATATAGACGATTTTGATATTTGGCACCAAAATTGCTTCCAAGAGCAATGGGAGGGGTGGATTGAGATGAATGATATGGAGGTATTATGGATGAGTTAATGTGGGTAGAATTTTGAAAGGGAATAAAGGATGTGCTCCTTTGTTGTTCTTGAGAAATAGGTTATGGACCTAGGATAGAGGGAAGGTTTGATGGACTATGAGGAGGACCTAGAATAGATGGAATGTCTGATGAACTAGAATGAGGACCTAGGATAAATGGAAGGTTTGGTGAACTAGGACACTTAGGTATATAATCAAGGAAATGGTGATATGGATTTCTTTTAACACAAAGGGGTTCTAGGATACCTTGTTCATAAAGGCCTAATCCTTTTCCTTTTTAATTCATACTTTGACACATTCGTTTACCAATGGGATATATATTATTTTTGAAATAAGATGCAAGTCCATTTTGGGGAGGATATGATATGGATGAGAGGATAGGTGTTGGAAGCAAACTAGAATGGATAAAGGTGGAGGATCCCAATTTATAGGTTGGGGGTTCATAGATAGCTTGAATAGGTGTGATAGGCTCTTGACATGGGGATGATGGGGTGTTTTGATCTTGACTTGGAAAAGGATTATGAAGTTGTATGAAAGGAATATCTTGATCATGAGAAGGATAAACATCTTCATGGGATGAAAGGGTATCCTTAAATGGAAGCATATCTTGATCTTGATGCAGAAGGGTATCATGATATTTGGTAGAAAGCATGTCTTGATCATTAGTTGGTAAGAAATCATTAGATAGGATGGAAGAACTATCATGCTCTTGTGATTCAATAGAATCATGAGATGGTATGGATTGATTAGATGATGTGAAAGAAGAACTTGGAAGGATACTTGTCTCTTGAGATGGAAGGGAATTATTTTGGATGAAAAGTGAAAGGAGGGGATCATCATAAGATTCTTGAGAAATGGCATCTTGATCAAATATTGGAAGAATTTATGGAATTTTGATATCATGGGATGGAGTGAAAAGAGTATTTTTATCTTGATGTGTAGGGGAGTCTATGCTAGCATGCTTTGGATTGAGAGATTTCCATGAATCATTGGATGTTGAAGATATCATAGAAGAGGAGGATTGGATGGAATTGTTAACTTGAGTGAAAGAATATTGTGGTTTATTTTCCTTATGGTGGATGGAGATAAATGCATGAAATGATAGGATTTATCAATATCATTTGTGTTTGAGGACTTAGATTTGGGCTTATTGAACTTTTGTAAAAATTCAATGACATTGATCTTGGATGATGTAGTTTTTGGTCAAGATGATATGGGTAGATGTCTGGAAGTAGATAGATTTCTATGGTTTCTCTTTGTATGTCTTGGAATTGTTGTTGAAGGTTTTTCATCTACTAAGTTAAAGCATTCAATTGATCTTCATTTATTTCAGCCATGGTGGTTTGATTTTTAATTTCCCGCTCTTTCAATTTTTAGTCTTTGTGACCTTGTTAAAATGGACATACAAATGTTATTGTTTTCAATAAAAATTTTATCTTATTTTGGTAAGTGTCAAGGATACTAACTCAAGTCAAATAGAACGATAGATTATATTCATTAGACTAAGTTGATAAGTTTGATTATACAGTTTTGTTTCTTTGATTTAGGAAGGTTGATCCTGAGACTTAACTTACTAATCAAATGTGTTTGATTGAGACACTTTTGTATGGTAGATCTTGGTTTGATTTGAAATTCAATTGTAAATTCTAGTTTATGGGTATGTGTAGGATCATCATGGAAAAAATAGGCCCTTAAGTGGCAAAAAATTCAAACAAATCAGTGTTAGGCAACTTCACGTAAAAATTTGAATAAGTTATCTATATTATTTTAAAAATATGTAAGAATAGAATTTGTAGAAAATTGAATGCAATTTCTAAACTACTAGGTTTGTTTAAAAAAAATTAAAAATCTGTTGGTGAAAAGTTTAAAATTTCAAAATGAGTGGTACATTCAGTTTTGGGAAAAAATAGAAGTAGGTGTCCTATCTAAGCCACTAACCACCCAATAAAATGATATAATATTTTCTTTATAAAGTTTTATATATAAGTAGGGACTCATTTCTAGATGTGATACACATTTTTTGTAATTTTTCTGATGTTAATTATGATTTTTTAGTAGAACTTTAAAACATAAAACGTGGCAGACAGCTAGCAAGGGTGAAAGAAACTTCATGAAATTTAATTTTTCTTTTTTTAATCCTATAGTATGTGAAGCACAGAATGTGATGCATGTTTCAGATTCAAAAAATGTGATACTATTTGAAAGTTATAGATGTTTTTCAATCAACCTATCAATTAGGACTTTAACTAGTAGTAATTCTAATAGAAAATGAATAATAATTCGTATTAATTAAAAGTAAGAATAAATTCTTGGTGGAAGCTGAGAATCTCCTCAAAACCCTTTACGTTTCATCCCAATTTTGGGTAAAAAAAAAGTCGTTAGCCACATACCCTACAAATACCCATAATATTGTGACTTTTTGGCCCATCATGATCCTACACATACCTTTATGCAGGTTTAAGACTTTTTTTTGATTTAGGAAAGTTTATGTTCTCATAAAATCCAAATTTTTATGTTAACTGTCTAATAGGGGTTTCCAATAGCTTTCTATTTTGTTGTTTTTTTTTTTTTTTCAAGATGATCTTATCTAAATTAATGTTTTGAAAACACAACAAGCATTTGTAAAACAATTGTTTTTAAGTCCCAAAATTTAAACAATAGGTGTATGTTCAAGAATCAAACATGATCCTCCTTGATTTCCACTAGTTTTTGACAAAGATATACACTTCAAGAAAACTGACTCTTAAGGTCAAAAAGGTCATCGTGATACTCAACAACCCACATCTTAAAATTATGTTGACTCACATAGTTGTGTCACCCCGTAGAGGGCGCTCATGCTTTTTTCTTTTCCAGGCGCATAGTCAAAGTTAGATTTCTCGATCCCTTGAGAAAACAATCCTTGGAAATTATATGGTGAGTGTCTTGGGGGCAGATTCTTCCCTCCCCTTGCACCGTGAGTATTACAATGTTTGGTTACTGACTCAGCTCGATTCTACACTATGGTTCATAGATAGGGTTTCTATTTAGAGCAGAAAATGATAAACTCCCTCAAGAGACCTCCCAATATTTTGAAAAAATATTTTGGGGATAGTTATCTTACACACTTCTAGTAAATGTGGGTTTCCCCAAATTCAATTTTATTTTATAGTGGTTTGGAAAACTTGGCTTTGGTTGTTCCCACTCAGGTCGTTCCTGTAGGGTGAGTACTTTTTCCCACTACAACAAGCTTTCTAAAGGATTTAACAAAGCATAAAGTGCATGAAATTAAAAGATGAGTATGGAATTCTGATCACCCAATTAAGGGGAGAACATAGGCCTATCACCTCACAATCACAGTAAATAATGTTCACTTTTAAATCCCAAATGATAGTTTCCTATTCTATGTGAAGATATTGCTTCACAAAATTCATGATGTTCATTTTAACTGAGATAGAAATGTATGATGACTACCCTAGGATTGGTGTATTTTAATCCAAATGATTTCCCTAGGATTGGTTCATTTTAATCCAAATGGCTACCCTAGGATTGGTTCATTTCAACCCAAATTCAAAAAACTAGTGATTTTCTAATGTTCTTTTTAACCAACTTTGACAAAGCTTGTGTATATGGTTAATTTTAAGCCAAAAGTAATGCTAGGTAGTCCCAAATAATGAATGAAAAATAATATATGATGGGTTATTTTCCCATCATGAGTGTTTGAAAACACTATTACAATGGATATGAAATGTTTTTTTTCACTTCAATGCTCCATGTTCCTCTTAAAACTTTCATAAATGCTCAAAATATTAGATGAGATCAAGAAATAAGAAGATATAAGGGTTAGATGAATGATTAAGCATAAAAAACCTAAAACTTAGACCAAGTTACAATGTGATTTGAATTTAAATATAAAATTGAAACTTTTAACTCAACAAATAGTGAGAAATACCTACACCATTGCATATCTTATGAATTTATACCCCATTTTAAAAAATAAAGTTTCAAAAAAGACCTCTATATGACCAAGATATGGCAATTTTAAGATGGACTGTAAAAGTGCTAAAACAAAGCTCAAAAGTGCTAAAATAGACTGCAGAAGGGTATGTGTAGGATCATCATGGAAAAAACAGGCCCTTAAGTGGCAAAAAAATTAGAAAAATCATAGTTGGGAAACTTGCATAAAAATTTGAATAAGTTATCTATATTATTTTAAAAATATGTAAGAATAGAATTTATAGCAAATTGAATGCTTAAGTTTTCTAAACTAGGTTATTTTAAAAATAGAATCTATTTGGTGAAAATTTGAAATTTCAGTAGTACTTAAATTCACAAAGGGAAAAATAAATGGGTGTTTGTCTAACCACCTAACCACAATAAAATGATAATTCTTTTTATAATATTTTAGATATAAGTAGAGGACTCATGTCCGTCTTGATGCATATTTTTTTTGTAATTTTTTCCAATTATATGATTAATTATGAATTTTATTACAACTTTTAAACAATATAAAAACTTCATTATATCTAACCACATAACTTGGCTAAAACTTCATGAAATTCATTTTTCTTTTAATCCTATAGTATGCAAATCCTTAGAATGTGACATATGTTTGGATTCAAAAATATGATACCATTTGAAAGCTATAAATGTTTTTCGAATTAGTATCAATCGGGACTTTAATTAAGTAATTTGAATAGAAAATGAATAATAATTACTTATTAATTTAAAGTAAAATAATTTGTTGGTGATATGAGAATCTCTTTTAAAAACCCTTTTCATTTCATCAATTTTTGGTAAAAATAAAGTCGTCAGCCACATACCCATCATATTGCCACTTTTTGGCCCACCATGATCCTGCACATACCTAGAAGTGCTATTTCAACCATGGATGTGCTAAAAGATAGTGCAAAAGTGCTTAAACTTTTGGTGGAAGCACTAAAATAGTATTGAACCTAGAAAAATCAACCGTCCTTAAAGATTTTTTGGTGAAAGTGCTAAAACAGATTGCAGAAGCGCTAGAAATTTTGGTGGAAGTGCTAAAACATATTGCAGAAGCGATAAAACTTTCAATGGAAGTGTTGCATAATCCATCGATCACGCTAAAAGAAACATGCATATATCCTTAATGAACACTTTTCAAAAAAATAAATGTTAAAATATGGGGTTAGAAGCCCCACAGTTGGTGCCAAAATGTAAGTGTAGAATAAGTAAATAAGTAAAACAAATAAAAACACTTCTTAATGAAACATTATATCAATATTTAGCAACAATTAACTAATTTAAAGCATAGAAAACTTGAAAGTGTCTCATTTTCATCTATCTCCAAAGATATATCAAGTCACAGAAGGCTCTTAGATTTGGTAAGCAGTGTGACCGTTTAAAATGCCAATCTAAAGAATGGAGTGATGCTAAATGAAATTATCTACTTCTATATCGTGATTTCTAAATGATATTGGCGCTACTATAAACAATGTGACATGAAACCTAATGGATTGAAGCTCTGATGAAACTATGATAGTCATGATACATATTCTATAGATGCTATAGTGATATGATGCTATATGATTTAGCGGTTACTTCTCCTATAGAGTAAGTTTGCATAAAAGATGAGAGATTTTGGATCCATTTCCTATTTGGAAGGCTATATATAGATTCACGGCCGGCTGTGGCGAAGCATTTCAAAAGGCTTGGATTCAATTTGGAGAATTAGATAGTAGAGATGAAGAAGCTTGAGCTGATTATGGGAATGGTTTTCCCCATGTAGAAACATCAAGCCCGGTGATAGGAAGAATCAAAGGAATGAGATTGAGATGATTGCCTGCAAGTTTGTCTCCAAGGCCTTCCCGTGAATACCAGTTGAATTAAATTGGATATTTGATATCTAATTTGGTAGGTGAGTGAATAGAGGAAATTTTCCTTTATGCGCTATTTGAATGAGTATTAGTTTATTCCAAATTAGTAAAAGGAAATAAATAATAATTTAATAAAACAAACTATAAATTTTTAATTAAATAAATATAGGAGGGATATGATAATTAAACAACAAAGTATTTATATGACTAGTGAATAAGATTAAATAATGTGATAATTAAATAACACAAACTATTGAAGTTGTATTTAATTAAAATTGAAAAATAGGAGAATGAACTATAAATAAACATTTCTATTTATTTAATAGTAGATGAAATTAAGGTAATTAATCAGGGTATCTGATCATCATGGAAAAAACAGGAAATAAGTGGCAAAAAAATTCAAAAAAAATAGAGTTAGGAAACTTGACATAGAAATTTGAATAATTTATCTATATTATTTCAAAAATATGTAAGAATAGAATCTGCAACAAATTAAATTTATTTTTTAAACTACTAGGTTGTTTTAAAAAAAAAAATCTCTTTGGTGAAAATTTGAAATTTCAATGGAGCAGTACCTAAATTTCAGGGAAAAGATTAGTTGTCTATCTGACCACCCTAACCACAATAAAATGATAATATGTTTTAATAAGATTTTAGATATAAGTAAAGGACTCATGTCACAATGTGATGTACATTTTTTGTAATTTTTTTCCAAGCAAATAATTAATTATGAATTTTTTTACTACAACTTTTAAAAAATATAAAAACTCGTATGTCTGACCACCTTAACTTGGTCAAAACTCCATGAAATTCAATTTTTTATTTTTTTAATATAATATCATACGAAACATAGAATGTGACACATATTTTGGATTCAAAAAATGTGATACTAGTTGAAAGCTATAGATATATTTCAATTAGCCTATCAATCAGGACTTCAATTGTAATTCGAGTAGAAAATGAATAGTAATTACTTATTAAATTTAAAGTAAAGTATAATCTATATTGGTGGATAGCTGTGAATCTCCTTTAAAAAACCTTTTTTTTTCATCAATTTTAGGTAAAAAAAAATGTCATCAACCACATACCCATCATCTTGCCACTTTTTGGCCCATCATGATCTTGCACATACCCATCAAATAAATCGTATTTAATTAATTTAGATTATCCAGACCATTTTTAGGTCTATATAGTATGTATCTTACCTTTTTGGGTCTTCTCACCTAGTGGACCGATATGAGTTTTTTCGCCCTAGAGTGAGTATGCATTCTCTTTTTCAAACAAATAGCCTAGATCTAATCCACAACTAGTGGAACAAACGATCAAAGATTAATTTAATTTCCCTTTGACATGTGTTTTCCTTTGTTCTTACGTCTATTTTTCCATGGGATCTTCATCCTAGGGGCTTGATCATCCCTCTTGATCATTGTTATTCCATCTTGCTAACATAAGTACATTTGGACCTCTTTCTTGATGTGCATGGCTACTTTAGTGTGAGTTTGAAACAAGTTCATCCTCTCACTAAAGTGGGGGCTAAATGCACCATAGAAAAATTGCCACTTTTCATTTTCAAGATCTTTTAGGCCTTTCCTCTTGATGTTTGTTCCATTTTCCTCTGATTTAATGTTGTAATGTGGATTGAACATTCACATTAGAACCTTAAAATTCAAATTATGACATCTTGTGAAGTGTTGTAAAACATTTCTACACTTTTCTATACTCTATTCATTGCAATTCACCTAAAATTAACCTTTTCATCACTTATCAAGTCCTATTTTCAAGTGTTGTAAAGTCTTGTAACAAGATTTCACACTTTTCTAGGCATAATTTCACTATTTACACCTTTCTTATGCTTTATTTGACCCCTTGATGCCCTTATAAGGCTTAATTAAGTGTGTTTTTGAATGTAAACCCAACAAACAACATTAAATGCAAGATAATTCTTGACACCCACTTTCAAGTCCATGGTGGGACCCATTCGCCATGGGTGACGAATGAATCCCTCTTGGCACAAAATTCAAAATATTTTAAATTCCCTTTCGGGTTTTTATTTAAAATCACCTTATTTCAGCTTGTGATGAGGTATTATCGGGTTAGTAAGGCACAAGTGTTTTTAAATAAGTGTTTTTACATCCATTTTAACCCCCATTCATTCAAGCATTCATCAAGTTCACTTATTCACTCATTCATTCAAACTTTCAAGCACTTTGCATCATTGAATCAAGCAATAATGAAGCATTCAAGAGTACAACCATTGTTGTATCTTTAGATTTTCTTCAACAAGGGTTTGGTAAGTTGATATAATTTTTAAGTTATGTGTTTATCACTCTATTTCATTTAATTAGTTCACCTAAGGGTAAGATGGTCAAAAAAGAATCATTCTAATGTCCCTAGAAATAAGGATATGGTGTGTTATAACTGTAACAATTTTGGTTACTTGAGAAGAAATTGTAGAATAAATACAAGTGATAATAATGTAGGGAACAATGCTAGAAAATTCTGTAGGAAGTTTTCTATTTCTCAGAACAATCACAAATTCATTTGTTTTAGATGTAATAACATTGGCATAAAGTACAACAATGCAGATTCAATAGAAAAACAAGTACTTTAAGCAAACAAGTGAAAAAATCTTCATTGGAGTGGAGAAGAAAGAGCAATCAAGATGACAAGAAAAGAAATATTGATGCCTCTGAGAAAACTCCTTTCGTACTCCTTGCACAAGAGTTTCCTTCTAGGCCTTGAAAAGAAGCAAAGACTCAGGGGGAGTCTATTATGGTAATATATTTTACCCCTATGGAGTCTAGAATGAGGTAATGAATGAATCTCTGCATTAAGGAATGTTTTTGCTTGGTCTAGTGGTTGACAGTTTTTCAATTTTTTTTGAAATGATAGAGCACTTTGTTTTTAAAAGAACTTTTTGGATGCTTCGGTTATGAAAAAATGGTATGTCCTTATGAAATCTTTGAGCGGTGTGGAGACATATAGATGAGTTCCTCAATTTATTAAAAATAAGAAATCCTTTTTGAAGTGATGTCGTTTTTATCTTTGGAGAACAGTGATTGAAAAAAATGGTTGATGTTATGAGTTATTTCTATGATGATATTATTTCGTGTTGTGCGAGGGTTGAGATTAATTATCTTTGGTATTTTTTTTATCGATCATGGTATGGTAATAGAAGTTCTCATATGGATTGAGGATGGGTGTACAAGAATAGATTGTCAATGAATTATGTTGTATAGATGCTTTCAAGTTATCTTTTGTGTATGAAAAGCATAAAATGATGTGTGTCATTTGAAGAAGGGTATCCAGTATCATTGGTCTTTGCTATGTATTGTCATGGAAAATGACTAAAGTTACTTGTGCTAAGAAGAGGTTGGTTGTTTGTGCACAAATACTAGTATTGCTAGATTGAAGTTAATCAAATTGAATGTGGAGTAGGTGATCTTGAATGTGCCTTAATTGAACATGGTATCAAGTCTTCATTCTTTAGCCAGTACTTATGGTATTTGGTTGGCTTCTCAGTTGTGTTTCCTGGCATTGCACATTCTTCTCTTCTATTCTTTGTCATTGAGGCAAAAAAGGGGGAGAGTCATTTGCATTTTTCCATCAAGGACAAAGGGGGAGTTTGTTGGATCTTAGTTGTGATCATATGGTTTGTCCTTGATGACAAAATCCCTTTCAGTTGATTCTATTTGTTGACAGTTTTAGATTGGTTTCTCATGCTTTATCTTGGTAGAGTTTTGTCTATATGGTTTACTTGTCTTGGCATTTAGTGGACAGTCTACATTCAAAATTTTAATATCTTATGGTACTGATTAGTTTGAGCTTCGTGCAATCTTTGGTGATAGAAAAAGAACATATCAATGTGAGAATGGTAGGGTCTTCATGATCCATTTATGAAATGTCTGTGTTGCCTATCGACAAGACATTTCTGATGTCATAACGATTTGATTTTACATTACACATGGAGTTTCATCAGGAAACTTTCGGTACGACTTCTCTTTTGTCTTGGCGACAATGGAAAGGTCTATCAGCATTTGTTGTGTTCACCTCTGAGAGGTCTTACCGAATGAGTCGGGTCTCACCGACTAATACATGAGATGGTTCATCGACGTAAGAAATCCCTATCGGCATGTTGTTTCATCGAGCACTTTGTGTCTTGGCGACGAGCACAAGAAAGATCATTTCAGAAAGTGTTACACCGTCGGTATGTGGTCACAGTGACATTATTATGTCTCACCGACCATATGCATGTGGACATCTATCATCGAGACATTCACGTGGTTTGGATGACCGAGGATGAACTTTTCAGCAGTAGTTTTGTTATCAGGGTAATGTCTCATCGAATTTGAAATGTCTCGTTGACTAATGCATATGGAGGTTCATCAGCAGAGCTGGGTGGTATCAGAATAGGTCTCGGAAAAGTGGTTTTGTCTTTCCGACATCACATCTAGGGTTTCACTTCGGCCAAACTCAATGTATTTGGTATATAGTCTCACCGAAGACCTATTGTCTCACCGACTGTGCACCGAAAGGTCTTATTGGCAAAGGTTGTGGCTTCACTGAAATGTCATAATAATTTCGTGGTGTCTTACCGACTTGTGCATAAAGACTTTCGATACGACTCAAGCATTCTATGAGAGGTCTCCCCGATGATGGTATGCTATAGCGACACTCATAAGAATGAAGGTTACTTTTCAGTGAGATAATTGTTGTGTCTTGCTGACCACTGATAATGAAATACATTTCGGTAAGACTCATGAGTTTTGATGTAGAGTCTCAGCGAACCCATCAAGTATTGGTGACAAAGTCTAATGAATGACTTTCGGTGAAAGGTTGGTATTGTGTCAGTAACTCTCGGTGAATAAAGCATTTTGGTATGACTCATGTGCTCGAAGAAAGGTCTTGGAAAGTTTGAATTCTTATACCGACCAATAACATAAAGGTAATCATCTTGGCAAGAGTTAGGGTTTTCGGCATGAGGTCTCGGTGAGTGACGTCCGATCTCGCTGATGGAACACAAAATTTCTGTCAACATAAGTTCTAACTTGTCTTAGCGACACACAAGATGATATGTGACTTTCGGTATAACAAAGTTATCTATATGAGGTCTCCCTGAAAGTGATATGTCATGACGACAAGTTTGACCACATGGGATTTTGGTAAGACACAGGATGTTCTACAAGATGTCACCCCGACTATGTATTGTCTTATCGAAGGCGAATGAAGGATACATCTCAGCGAGAGTGTGTTTTTGTCATAGTGACTCATAATGGATAAAGCCTTTCAGTGAAACATAATGAAATCTACGTAACTTCTCCCCGACAGCAGAATGTCATAGGGACAAACAAAGGGATGACTGACAGCGATAAATTTTCCTTCAGCATAGGTATTGAATTGTCACGGCGACAAGTTTGATCACGGGTGCTCTTGGCAAAACAACGACTTGTCTACAAGATGTCTCTCTGGTATCAAAAGGCTATAGCAATAGTGAATGAGACAAAAGGGCTTTCGATGAAACTTAATGTGGTCTACGAGAGGTCTTCCTGACTTCACTGAGTCTCAATGATTGGAATGAACATAACACATGGCTCTCGGCGTAACATAATGTATTCGTTATGTCTTCTTGCCGACTTCACTGGGTCACAACAAAAGAAAATAAGGAAAAAGAAATGCAGTTTGCATAAGGTCATAGCAAATCACAAAGAACACGTGGTGATTGTTATCTCAATGAATGATTAACGAAGATTCATACACTGTGGCCGACATGTATTTTTCTAAGTATAGTTGCATGCAGACATCTTTGGATTGTATCGAATCTCTGGCAAGATATTCTCTAAGATTTAGAGGTTATGATTTTCTGTTAGTGGGCAGTCATGCCTTTGATGAAAATCTTTCAGTCATAATTTGAAATATCCTAACTCAGCACAGAAATTAAAGCTCTCTAGATATGCATTACTCTAATTTTTACCATCATCTACAAATCATCATGAATCAACTTCATATTCTAAAATTAGCAAGTGAGTTTCAGATTTTCTTGAAAAAGGCATTCTCTGATGATTTTTCTAAATGACAAACATACTGGAAAAGATGTATAACAACTAGTGTTGAAAACTATGAAGGTGTTGTTGGCCTATAATTCTAAGAGATAGTTATTTTGGCCATATCAAGAGATGTATTAAAATACTCTGTATTAAAAAATTTGAAAAATAGAGAGTTATGAGCTTACTATAAAACAGAGAGATCCTCTGATATTGTTATTGTTATGAAAATGATTTGAGGGATTGGTGCTCCTTGAGATAGATATCTCTAAATGAGCAGTTGGTGCTCCTTGAAATTGGTGTTTCTAAATGAGGGGTTGGTGCTCCTTGAGTTGGTGCTCAAAAATTAGCCTATAAGGCTTTGTTAAAAGTGGTTTTTGAAGATTAAGCCAGTAAGGTAGTTTAGGAATGGTTTTTCTACCCCAAGAGTGTTTTCCACTCAGCAAAATCTTGTGTCTCTTTTTTCTTCTGTGTGCTCACTATTTTTCTATGTTGTTGTTTCAGTTCACTGTTGGGATTATTACTTTTCTCAATTATGTTTATGAATTATTACATTCAACTCGTGAATGCATTAATCAGAGTAATATTGAGATCAAATCTAAGCTATGTTTTTGAATATGTGAAAATTGGTCAAATTTGTTAAGACACTAATTCATCCCCCCTCTCAATGTCATTTTAACTCCAACAATTGGTATCAGAGCGTAGGGTCCTCTGATAGGTCTAAACCACCTAGGATTGTTCCTGGTTTCTTGGAGTACCTTGGTTAATATGGGAAAGAACTGAAGGAATAAGTGAAAAAGATGTTCTCAGCAAAATGCTATTCATCATGTTCAACTCGAATCTAGTATAAGGAATAACGAGGAAGAATTCATAAATAGTTGCTCTGAAATGGTAGAGTATCCTAGATCTGGAACTCCTCAGTTCGAAGGAACAAACTTTATTATATGGAAACATAGGATGGAAACATACTTACTTTCTTTAGGATCTAAAGTGTGGGAAGCAGTAGAAAAGGGTTGTACTACATCTACAACATCTCCTTCCTCTCTTGAGGAGATGAAAGCTCTTGAATTCAATACTATAGCTATAAATGCTATTTTTAATAACTTGCCAAATAAACTTATTACAAAATTCATTCATTACAGTAGTGCTAAGGAAGTTTGGGACAAGTTGACTGAAATGAATCAGAATAGTGAGTTACAAGAGGAGATATCTTTGGATACTGAAATAAGTTGTGAAACATCTGAGAGTGAAGTAGGTGTAAACCTTCATTGTTGTGAAAATAAGTCGAAGGAGATCATTAATGAATATTTAAATGATCAATAATCGTGTGTAAAAGTTGATCAATCTTTGGGTGAAGTTAACTCTAAACATGAATATGATGAACCAGATAGTGAGGTTGATTTGGAAGGTGAACTCCTATGTGCCTTAGATATTATTAAGTAGCTTAGAAAAGAAAACTAGTTTTTAACAAGACAACTTCAGCAAGAAGAGACTTTGGAAGTCAAGTTAAAAGACAAGGATGAATTGTGTAATAAACTAGAAAATGAGATTGATTCTTTAAAGAAATGTTCAGATAATGATTCCTTGTTGAAAGAACTAACTCTTAAGGACGATATGATTATAAGTCAGAAAATTGAAATTGAAGAATATAAGAGGATTGTAGATGTTGTGAGTTCTGATTTGGAGATTAAAAAGGTTGTTTGTCTAAAACTTGAAGAAGAAGTAGTTTCTTTAAGAAAAGAACTTGAAAGTATCAATGCTAAATCTGGTAAAATTTAGAAATTTGATCATAGTACTAATATATTGAATGAGATGTTGGGCAGGAAAAAGCATTCTAAAGATCCTACAGGAGTGGGATATGAAGTTGGACAAAGCTCTGCAGACAAATCTAAACATGAAATAGTGTTTACTACTTTAGATGGAAATAATTTTACAGCCAAGCAAACACCAAGAATGAAGGTTGATCTTGGTTACAGTATTGCTACATCAAAGGATAAAATTGACACTAGAAGACAATCTAAAGGTATTCATAGAGAAAAGAAAAATGTCTTTAGATCTTCACATCCTTGGCATGATCATTCATTCAGGTATATTGATTCTTTCCAAGGATATTGTTATGTTTGTAATGATTATGGTCATCAGGAAATTGATTGCATAAGATGGTCAAATAAGAATCATTCTAATGTCCCTAGAAATAAGGATGTGGTGTGTTACAACTATAACAATTTTGGTCACTTGAGAAGAAACTGTACAATAAATACAAGTGATAATAATGTAGGGAACAATGCTAGAAAAGTCTGTAGGAAGTCTTCTATTTCTCAGAACAATCACAAAGTCATTTGTTTCAGATGTAATAACATTGGACATAAAGTAAAGCAATGCAAATTCAATAGAAAGACAAGTACTTTAAGCAAACAAGTGAAAAAATCTTCATTGGAGTGGAGAAGAAAGAGCAATCAAGATGACAAGAAAAGCAATAAAGATGCCTCTAAGAAAACTCCTTGTGCACTCCTTGAACAAGATTTTCCTTCCAGGTCTTGAGAAGAAGCAAAGACTCAGGGGGAGTCTATTATGGTAATATATTTTACCCCTATAGATTCTAGAATGAGGTAATGAATGAATCTCTGCATTAAGGAATGTTTTTGCTTGGTCTAGTGGTTGACAATTTTTCAGAAGTTTTTGAAATGATAGAGCACTTTGTTTTTAAAAGAACTTTTTGGATGCTTGGGTTCTAAAAAAATGGTATGTCCTTATGACATCTTTGAGAGGTGTGGAGACATATATATGAGTTCCTCAATTTATTAAAAATAAGAAATCCTTTTTGAAGTGATGTCATTTTTATCTTTGGAGAACAGTGATTGAAAAACATGGTTGATGTTATGAGTTATTTTTGTGATGATATTATTTGATATTGTGTGAGGGCTGAGATTAATTATCTTTGGAATTTTTTTTATTGATCATGGTGTGGTAATAGAAGTTCTCATATGGACTGAGGATGGGTGTACGAGAACCGATTGTTGATGAATTATGCTGTATACATGCTTTAAAGTTATCTTTTGTGTATGAAAAGCATAAAATGATGTGTGTCATTTGAAGAAGGGTATCTAGTATCATTGGTCTTTGCTGTGTATTGTCATGGAAAATGACTGAAGTTACTTGTACTGAGAAGAGGTTGGTTGTTTGTGCTCAAATACTGGTATTTCTAGATTGAAGTTAATCAAATTCAATGTGGAGTAGGTGATCTTGAATGTGCCTTGATCGAACATGGTATCAGGTCTTCATTCTTTAGCTAGTACTTATGGTATTTGGTTGGCTTCTCAGTTGTGTTTCCTGGCATTACACATTTTTCTCTTCTATTCTTTGTCATTGAGGCAAAAAGGGGGAGAGTCATTTGTGTTTTTCCATCAAGGACAAAGGGGGAGTTTGTTGGATCTCAATTGTGATCATATGGTTTGTCCTTGATGACAAAATCCCTTTCAGTTGATTCTACTTGTTGACAGTTTCAGATTTGTTTCTCATGCTTTAAATTGGTATAGTTTTGTCTATATGGTTTACTTCTCTTGGCATTTAGTGGACATTCTACATTTAGAATTTTAATATCTTATGGTACTGATCAGTTTGAGCTTCGTGAAGTCTCTAGTGACAGAAAAAGAACATATCAGCGTAAGAATGGCAGGGTCTTCCCAATCCATTTATGAAATGTCTATGTTTCCTATCGGCAAGACATTTTTGATGTCATAATGATTTTATTTTACATTAGACATGGAGTTTCATCAGGTAGCTTTCAGCAGGACTTCTCTTTTGTCTTGGCGACAGTGGAAGGGTCTATCGGCATGAGTTGTGTTCACTGCTAAGAGGTCTTACCAAATGAGTCAGGTCTCACTGACTAATACATGAGGTGGTTCATCGGCGTAAGAAATCCCTATCGACATGTTGTTTCATCGAGTTCTTTGTGTCTTGGTGACCAACACAAGAAATATCATTTTGGCAAGTATTACACCATCGGTATGTGGTCATAGCGAAATTGTTATGTCTCACCGACCATATGCATGTGGACATCTATCGGTGAGACATTCATGTGGTTTCAGTGACCGAGGATGAACTTTTTGGTAGGATTTTTGTTATCGGGGTAATGTCTCATCAAACTTGCAATGTCTCCCTAACTAATGCATATGGAGGTTCATCAGCAGAGCTAGGCAGTATCGGAATAGGTCTCGGCAAAGTGGTTTTGTCTCACTGACATCACATCTGGGGTTTCACTCCGGCCAAACTCAATGTATTCAGTATATAGTCTCACCGAAGACATATTGTCTCACTGACTGTGCAACAAAAGGTCTTATCGGCAAAGGTTGTGGCTTTGCTGAAATGTCATAATGATTTCGTGGTGTCTTACTGACTTGTGCATAAAGACTTTTGGTATGACTCAAGCATTCTACGAGAGGTCTCCCCGATGATGGTATGTTATAGTGACACTCATAAGAATGAAGGTTACTTTTCAGTGAGAGAATTGTTGTGTCTTGCCAACCACTAATAATGAAATACATTTCAGTAAGACTCATGAGTTTTGATGTAGAGTCTCAATGAACCTGTCAAGTCTTCATGACAAAGTCTAATGAATGACTTTCGGTGAAAGGTTGGTATTGTCTCAACGACTCTCAGTGAATAAAGAATTTTAGTATGACTCATGTGCTCGAAGAAAGGTCTTGGAAATTTTGAATTCTTATACCGACCGACAACATAAAGGTAATCATCTTGGCAAGAGTTAGGGTTTTTGGTGTGAGGTCTCGGCAAGTGACCTCCGGTCTCACCGATGGAACACAAAAATTTTCTATCGGCATAAGTTCTAACTTGTCTCAGTGACACACAAGATGATAAGTGACTTTTGGTATAACGAAGTTATCTATATGAGGTCTCCCCAAAAGTGATATGTCATGGCGACAAGTTTGACCACATGGGCTTTCGGTAAGACACAGGATGTTCTACGAGATGTCACCCTGACTATGCATTGTCTTGTCGAAGGCGGATGAAGGATGCATCTCAGCGAGAGTGTGTTTTTGTCACAGTGACTCATAATGGATAAAGCCTTTTGGTGAAACATAATGAAATCTACATAACTTCTTCCCGATAGTAGAATGTCACAAGAGCAAACAGAGGGATGACTGATGGCGATAAATTTTCCTTCAAAATAGGTATTGAATTGTCACGATGACAAGTTTGATCACGAGTGCTCTTGGAAAAACAAATACTTTTCTACAAGATGTCTCTCTAATATCAAAAGGCTATAGTGATAGTGAATGAGACAAAAGGGCTTTCGGTGAAACTTAATGTGCTCTACGAGAGGTCTTCCTGACTTCACTGATTCTTAGCGATTGGAAAGAACATAACACATGGCTCTTGGTGTAACATAATGTATTCGTTATATCTTCTTGTTGACTTCACTAGGTCACGACGAAAGAAAATAAGGAAAAAGAAATGCAGTTCACATAAGGTCATAGCAAATCACAAAGAACATGTGGCAACTATTGTCTTAGCGAATGATTAATGAAGATTCATACACTGTGGCCGGCATGGATTTTTCTAAGTATAAAGTTGCGCTATGAAATATGTCGAAAGATGTCATCGATGTATGCCCCCACTTTCAAACGGTTGCTAACACCATTATTGTGAGCAATTGCTTTAAACTAGTCAATTTTTTCTCCTAAGGCATGAGAGGTTTCCTCAAAAAACCCTATGCCAAGTCATATGTTTTTGAAATAAAGCTATGCCATGAAATAGGAAGGAAGGGTTGCCCCTAAAAATGTGTGAGGCATCTATGGATTCAAGGTTACTATTTCCTTGCTACAATGTTGTTTTTATAGCTCAGAACTATCATCATTCCCCAAATACTCATAGAACTAGAAGAATGACACAAAAAGAGCAAAAAAAGAAAAATCCTTTCAGGTTGTAGCATAGAAAAATGTATCTTTGGACATTTTCACACTCATTTGGGTCTTTCTTATGGATGTCAGCCTAGTTTTTCCTTGATTTAATTTTGTAATGTGGTCAACACATTCACATTAGGTCTTAGACCCTTGTGAATCAATAAGAGCTTTATGGTACCTTGTAAAAGTGTTGTGAAGTGTTGTAACACATTGACACAATTTTCTAGGACTTCATTAATATATTTCACTTAAATAACCTCTTTTTATCACATACCAAGCCATATTTCAAAGTGTTGTAAAGTGTTGTAACAAAATTTCATGTTTTTCTAGGATTTTCATCAATAATTTGACCCTTTCTTATGTTTAATTGGTCCCATTATATACTTGCAGGCCCTATTTAAGTTTATTTTGAGAATAATCATGTTAAACATCATTTCATACATCTTAATTTTTGATACCCACTTAAAATTCCTAAGTGGGACCCATTTGCCACTAGGGGAAAATAAGTCCCATTTGGCTCAAAAATAAAAATTATTTCAAAATTATGGTAGGATATTATTTTCTAAGACCTAAGGTCAAACTGTGATGTGGTATTTTTGGGAAATTTTCCATAATCAAGTATAAATATTGGGTTTTCCTTCTCATTTCACCCCAATTCAATCATTAATTTACTCCTTCATTCACTTAAGAATTCAATCAATTATCAAGCATTCTAGGAATTTCAAGCATTTTGAAGTCTACATCCATTGGAGCTTTCACTTGCATGTCTTCATATTTCTACTTCAAGGGTTTGGTCTTATGTGTAGATTTTTCAAAGAGAAACGTGTGAAAAGTTGTCAACAATTCTTCAAAGTCATTCAAAGTGATCAAAGTCCTAAAAGAAGCTTAGAGAACATTTATAGGTCAGAATATGTAGTTTTAGATCTGAAAACCTATCAAGAATCGAAGTACAGATTGGAAGCTATAGATTGCACTATTGAATTTATCAAAATCTAGAAGTGGACTAAGTCACCATCAGTGGCTTATTAGTCCCACGAGGAGGTTTGAAAAGTGGTTTTTGCAGTGTTGAGTACCCAAGTTTTTCTAAAACCTATTCCAACAAAATTTCCTTGAAATAATACTAAGTCATCGAGCTTGGCATATGAGTCCTAGTTGGCTTAAATAGTGATTTTTTTAGGAATCCAGAGCTCCTCTCCATCACTTTCCAATTTCTAGCTGCACCTCTTTAGTTTCATTAATCTCTATTACAATTTGTCTACATTTTTAGGAGATTTTTCATATCACATGTTTTCAAAAATTTTGCATTTTCTTAGTTTGGAATCCATAGTTTATCTTCTTTATCAACTTATAGCCTTAGGAAAAATATCCTTTGACAAATTTCAATCATCTTTGCATTGGAATCTCAACAAAATATTCTTGAATGAGCCATCAAGGTTTCTGGATACCTGTCTCCTTATAGGTACAAAACCCTAGAAGTGTAAGAGAGCCCACATCACCAAAAATATTTGGTTCATTTTGGTGAACCCACATTTTGAACATCATATTTCTGATATACATTGCATTTACATCCTAGGAATAGCTTACATTAGCATTGCATTTCATTTTGCATTGTTTAATTTTCATCTTACGGTTTTTCAAAATTGCATTAGTGAAAAGCTCAAATAACTTGTATTTTTGCAATTTATTTCATTAAAAATCACTAAAAAATTATATTTCCATATCATACTTGCATCAGAGAACATAAAAAGTATAAAAAAAAATTTAAAAATTCTAAAAAAATTCTAAAAATTCACTCCCTAGACTCATTCGCTACCCTGGGCAACTTAGTCCAGTTGCATATTTTTCATTGCATTTTTTGTCATTTCCAATGCATTCTCTGCATTTATGTTTTCTATTTTTATCTTTCTATTTCTATTTTTATATTTTTTGTTTCATTCAATTTCTTGTATTTAGTTCATCTCATGCAATCTAAAAAATTTGCATCATGGATGTGTTTTAATAAGCTTTGGATTTCATTAAAATCCTTAGTTGATATGTCAAGTTGTACCTTTGGAACTAATCCTAATGAAATTGAACTTCCTCATGCTCACTCAACTCCTAATTCATGTCCTCCTTTTGATGTTGACATAATTGGAGAAGATGATGACAACATGAATAAGTTACTAAAAGAATTCATTGACAACCTTGAAGCTAATGCATCCTTTTATCAATCCATGAAACAACAAGACCTTCCTGCAGTACCACCTCCTAAAATGTTTGGTTACTTACATCCTGAAACAAAAACAAAACCTAAGTTCCCTACAAAAGGTGAACCTAGTTCTTCTACACAAAAAAACACTAAACCATTTTATGATAACAAAGTCTCAAACACTCTGATCAATCTTGAAGAAACATATGGAAAAGGTTTCACAATATTGAGCAAACAAGGATGTGACACAACAACTAAACATGAAATTCATTATCTCTTATTGAAAAATCCAAAAGATGAAAACACAATAGGGTCCAGATATCAAGATCCCTCTCATAACAACAAGCTTCCTAGATAATATTTGAGGCTTCACGATGATGACACGGTGATCTTTGATTCCTCTCCCAATCTGACTATCCCCCTTCCTCGAGAGAAACCCTTGAATGATAACAATGACAAGGATGAGAGAATCACTTTGGGTCCTCCTCCTTCAATTTGAGAAAAGGGTGAATCTAGAAAACACAAGAGGCCTTACAAGTTACCAAAACTTAAGTTTCCTCTCCGTCCACCACCTGAATGTGAAAGGAAATTGCAAATACTTTTAAACAAAGGACTCATACTATTACCACCTATGAACAAATTGGTGATATATCCTAAAGATTCCAACACTCCACATTGTGCATATCATCATGTTCTTGGACATAGAAGTGATGAATGCCATCAATTGAAATAAATAATGAGCAAGTATCATTTTGATGGCAATAATTGCTATCCACTAAACCCATAAACCACTCTCCAACTCATTGTCATGTCATAGTCATAGAAAATTTCCCTTCTCACTATCACATGACATTTCCCATCACCTAACTCAACTCATTCTTTCCTTGCACCTAGTGGGGGAAATAAGTTGATAGCCTTGTCCTAGTAATGCATTTGTTGTTGTTGTCCCTTAGTTGTGTTATTCACCTTCTGCTCATACCAACTAAGATTGGGAGGTGAATGACTTGCTCAATAGTTGACTAGTATTTTCCTTAGTAGTCTTTTACATTTTATTTTTCATTTGCGTAATGTGATCCCCCATGATGTTCTATTTGATGTTATCTCTCTTTGTGACATTGTATCTTCATTCTTCTCTATGTCGTGCATCACTTTTTCCTTTTCTTTTTATCTTTTCTTGTGTTTTCCTTTTGGGGATGGCGCAAGGAATTGAGACATTCATGTCGCTTTCGTGTTAGCCGTAAATTTCTTATTATTTTTTATTTCCCTTTTATTTTGTCTTTCTCTTGTGTTTTCCTTTCAGGGATGAAGCAAGGAATTGAGACATTCATGCCTCCTTCATGTTGACCCAAAAAAATTTCCTTTTTCTTTCACCTTTTATTTTTCATTTGGCTTGTGTTTTCCTTTTGGGGATGACACAAAGTGTCAAGACACCCTATGTATCTTCCATGTTGACCCAAAAGGTTATTTATTTTTCTTTGCTCTCTTTGTGCCATTCTTCTAGTTCTATTTATTTAGGGGATGATGACAGTTCTGAGCTCTCTAACACACATTGCAGCAAAGAACATATTGACCCCAAATTCACAAATCCCTAATGTGTTTGGTGTTTTCAATTTCTGGGTGACTCCTTTCTTTTCTTTTTCCTTTCCTTCACATGACACAACTTTACTCAGAAACATATGACTTGGCATAGGGCTTTCCAAGTTGGATCTCATGTCTTCTTTCTTGTTTGCATTGTTCATTTTCTACTTTAAATTAATTTCTCATAGTATAGTGTGTAGCAGTTGCTTTAAAGTGGGGGCATACATTAGAATTATTATTCTGTATTTTTCCTTTTTCTTGGTTCTTAGTGCAGCCTTCTTACTTGGTACGATGTGTTTTGTCACTTTGTAGATGACATTGGGTGTGATTTCCTCCATCTGCATGATCTATATTAGCATATTACATTCCTCTTGGTGGCTTGATGTTATGCACTACATTCCCTAAGTTTTAAATTTTATATTCTTTGATCGGTCCTCTCTTGGAGACATTAGACACAACATTCCCTAAGATAAAGTCCTCACATGAGCTAAGCAAGATTGGGCTTTGAAAATTATTTACATGTTGTATTTTTCATTTTTTTTATGGCCACCTTACATAACACAACTTGCATGCCTATGGAGCCATTGTGTTTGTTAATGAGTTCCAAGCATATGAAGTTTTTCTTGTCTCATGAAGCTCAAAAAGTCATTTTATTTTGTGGCACTTTATTAAAGTTATCAAGAGGTATAACTTTGGAATGGTTGAGTAGGAAGCCCATTCTGAGGCATGAATTTCCCCATAACCACCTGCGTGTTTGTGAGTGCATACCAACCATGAGTGTATGATTCTCACCCTTTTAGGCCTTCTCACCTGGTAGACAGCCATGAATTCTGTCACCTCAGAGTGAATATGTGTTTTCTTAACAAATAGCCTAGATCTGATCTACAATGCCAATCTAGACAAACTTGATCAAATCTTGATATGATTCTCTCTTTTCCTTCTATATTTCATTTTCTCCCTTTCATTCTTTTACATCATTTTTCATGTGTGTTCCTTTGTGCTTATTTTTGGTTTGACGTGGAATCTTGATCCTGGGTGCTTGATCACCCCTCTTGATTTTTGTTGTCTCATCTTACCAGCATGGGTGCATTTGGATCCCTCTTGATGTGCATGTTTGGCTACTTTATTGTGAATTTAAAGAAATTTCATCATCTCACTAATGTGAGGGCTAAATGTAGCATAGAAAAATGTATCTTTGGAAATTTTCACTCTCCTTTGGGTCTTTCTTATGGATGTCAGCCCAGTGCTTCCTTGATTCAATGTTGTGATGTGGTCAACGCATTCACATTAGTTCTTGTACCCTTGTGAATCAATAAGAGCTTTATGATGCCTTGCAAAATTGTTGTTAAGTGTTTTAACACACTTTCACACTTTTCTAAGACCTTATTAATATATTTTGACACTTAAATAACCTCTTTTTATCACATACCAAGCCTTATTTCAAAGTGTTGTAACAAAATTTCATGCTTTTCTAGGCTTTTCATCAATAATTTGACCCTTTCTTATGTTTAATTGACCCCATTATACACTTATAGGCCCTACTTAAGTGTATTTTTTAGAATAATTCCGTTAAACATCATTTAATACATCTAAATTTTCTAACACCCACTTAAAATGCTTAAGTGGAACTCATTTTCTACTAGGGGAAAATGAGTCCCATTTTGCTCAAAAATCAAAATTATTTCAAAATTTTGGCGAGATATTATTTTCTAAGAACTAAGGTCGGCCTATGATCATATGGTATTTTTGGGAAATTTTGCATAATAAAGTATAAATATAGGGTTTTCCCTCTCATTTCACCACCATTCAATCATTAATTCACTCATTCATTCACTTGAGAATTCAAGCAATTATCAAGCATTCTAGGCATTTCAAGCATTTTCAAGTCTACATCCATTGGAGCTTTCACTTGCATGTCTTCAAATTTCTACTTCAAGGGTTTGGTCTTGTGTGTAGATTTTTCAAAGAGAAAGGTGTGAAAAGGTTTCAACAATTCATCAAAGTCATTCAAAGTGTTCAAAGTCCTAAAAGAAGCTTTGGATAACATCTATAGGTCAGATTATGTAGTTTCAGATCTGGAAACCTGTCAGGAGCCAAAGTATAGACTGGGAGCTACAAATTGCACTTTTGAATTTCCCAAAATTTTGAAGTGGACTAACTTACCATCAGTGGAATATTAGTCCCACTGCCAGTCCTGAACAAGTGGTTTTTATAGTTCTGAGTACCCTTTTGTCTAAAACCTATTATGGTAGAATTTTCTTGAAACTGGACTAAGTTTCCTAGCTTGGTGTATGAATCCTAATTGGATTCAATAGTTATTTCTATAGGAATCCAAAGCTCCTCTCCATCATTTTCTAGTTTCTAGGTGCACCTCTTCAGTTTCATTAATCTTTTCTATAGTTTGTTTGCATTTTTAGGACATTTTGCATATCACAACATGTTTTCAGACATTTAGCATTTTTTTATTTGGAATCCATAGTTTATCTTCCTTATCAACTTCAAGCCTTAGGAAAAATATCCTTTGACATATTCCAATCATCTTTGCATTAGAATCTTAAGGTGATATTCTTGAGTGATCCATCAGAGTTTTTGGATACCTCTCTCCTTTTAGGAGCAAAACCCTAGAAGTGTAAGAGATCCCACATCACCAAAAATATTTGGTTCACAAGTCAACATGGAAGAAACCTAAATTTATTGGTTCCTTTCATCATTCCCAAAAGGAAAACACCGGTCAAATGAAAACATACAATGAAAAATATTTTACAACATATAGCTTAGAATGTAGGTACATATAGAGGAATGCATGAAAATAGAGAAATACATAAAATGAAACATCACAAGGGATAAAATTGTGCACATGCAATCACATAAAGAAACATGAAAAATAAAAAGACTAGTAAGGCACATGCAATTCAACATAGAGTAGGTCGTTTGCATCCCAATCTCAATTTGTATAAACAAAGGGTGCACAACTAGCCAAAGGGACAACTAAAAGTGTTGAATTGTGACAATGATAACTAACCCATTCCCCCACTAAGTGTAGGAAAATGATGAGAAAAGATATTTGGTGAGAATGAGCTCCTTGTAAATAAAGAGAATGATTGAGAATGAATGTATAACATGCACTAGTGAGAATTTTTAACATCCTATAGCTATTACATTACAAGGAGTAGAATGCATGTTGTAGGTGGAGCCCAAGATCACCATTTCCAAGATAAATCTTCACAAGAAAAATTAGAGAATAAAAGTACGCTATTTCACCAGAAAGAGGGAAAAATATGGGATGCTTAAAATACATAATGGCATAGGCTTTTAAAGTTGTGAGAAAATAGACAGGTGCAAAACTACCCTCAAGGGAAAACTAATTATCTGTATGTTAAACTTAATACACTAAAACCCCACTTAAGTGAAAACTTAGGGGAAATTATTATGCAAAAAAGATGATGCAATATGGGTCTTGGCTACACAACTATGTTAGGTACCCATTTACAACTGCAAAAATAAATCTCTCACAATAGGAGAAAAGGATAAAAACCCTGTAGGAAAAAAACCCTCTCCAAAAGAGAGAAAAGAAAGAAAAAATATGATGCATGGATAGAGGAATCAATAAAACCTCACAATGACTACATACATCATGTATATGAAATCAATGGCCCCTCCATAAGAGGGAAATAGAGATGCTATATAGCCCCACCATAATGTGTGATCACCTGCAAAAATGCTAAGTGCCTGAAGATAAAAAATGATCCAATGTTGACAAACAACTTGTCTCCCTTTTGGAAGAAACAAAACCAAGTACAAATGTAAGAATGATTCCCATTCTAGATAGGAATTAAAATAAGGAATCATGAAGATGTATGCTGATGTCTTTGGAATATTTTCATGTGTCACCAATACCTTGGAAGATGATGCCATGAACCAATCAAGAACATGCCCAATCACAATAGAAGGTGAAAAAAAAGGTACCACTAGAAACTAATGTTGAACAATATCAAAAGATAGAGATGGTTTGACAACTGTTGTGTAATAAATTTCATCAAAGAGGAGAGATAAACCCTCAAATATTTCCTCCAAATATAAAATGTGAGACTCCACAAACAAGGAACCAATGTCCAACAAATATGAATCCCAATTAGGAAGACAATCATAATCTGATTACTCAAGAATTATAGAAGTACTCAATGAAAGTGGATCAACTATCTCTAATAAAGAATTAGGAACCTCTAAAGCAACTACAACCTCATCTAAAGTCACAAAAACCTCTAAAGGATCACAAGCATTGTCTATCTTCTCTGAAGAAAAAAGTGACACACTAGTATTAGAAGGAGGGTCATTGAGATATGGTGGAGTATCAAGATCTCCATATGATTCTCAAAGGTAATTCCAAAGAGAATAAGGGCTCTCAAAATGAAAAAGTGAATCCAAAAGGTCCTCATCATTAATATGCTCAAAAATAACTCTATAGTCTCTATCCCTATATCCTTTCCAAATTGTATACCTACTACGTGTGTCTGGAATAGGAAATTCATTATACAAATATGGAAACAGATTCTTCTCACTAAGATGGGTGAAAACAACATCACTCCATTTCCTAAAGTTCCCTTTCTCCAAAGAAACCATTTTAACAATTCTTCAAAAAAATTTAAAGATAGTTCTTTCAAAAACTTCCAAAAAAGAATTATACCTTATTTGTAGCAAAATTTGATGTAGACCATAGCTTCATCTCCATGCTAACATCAAGAAAACTCCACCAAGAAAACTTCAGCAAGCCAGATAACCTCCTATGAGACTTGCTCACACTCATGAAAGGCACTACAAAGCTTTTTAAATAGAAAAAAGGTACCTGCAATGCTAATGTGGGATTAATATTACTAGAATAACTTCAAAACCAACTTGGGCCCATTTCCTCTCCGCTGCAAAAAATACCTAAAATTAAATATTTGTGTTGCAAAATTTATAAAGTATATTTTTTTATTAAAAATGCATGGCCATAGAAAGCGGTAAGCCTCCTCTCTATAACAAAATGCAAATCATGCCAAGGGAATTTGCTAGCTACAATGAGAAATTGTAGGCACCACACACCATAGATCACTTAAAAAAATGCCTCTTCTTTGCAAATTGAGCCTCCCAGCTGCAAAATTGTGGCCAACCAAAAGAAATTTCAGCCAACTAAATAGCAAACACCCTTCAATAGGAAAATCAAAAAATAGGCAACTTTGAAATTTGAAAATTTTCAAATGCCAAAAAAACTTAAACAATCTAAAAACCTCTGATGAAAACTCTCAAGGGAAGGGTTGCAAAATGGTTTTCTCTAATACCATGTATATAAGGACCAAGATCACCATTTGTAGGATAAACCTTCACAGAAAAACAAGAGAAGCAAAGTTCACTATTTCACCAAAAAGAGGGAAAAATATATGAGATGCTTAAAATACATAATGGTACAGGATTTTAAAGCCATGAGAAAATAGACAAGTGTAAAACTACCCTATAGGATAAACTAATTATCCCTATGCTAAACTTAATACACTAACTCATGCTTTAAGGGACTATCTTTAAGATATCAAATCTTTTAAATATTTGTTGTAAAGCACAACATTCATTAGTACTATATCCAAAAGTTCTATGATATCTACAATGAGATGTGCTTGTATTCTTAGGATTTGGATGTCAATTTTCTCTTATAGGTGGTAATTTAATAAGTCCTTGACTTAGAAGTATGTGTAAATTTATTTTAGTTTCAGATGGTGGACAACGAAATTGTAATTTCTTTAGTTTGTAAGGCCTTCATTGCTTGCTATATTCACCAATTTCTCTAGGTGGATATAGAGTAGGAGGGCCTAAAATGAACTTTTCTTCTTTGCTAGGTATCAGTTGTTCTTTAGGAAGGAGGACACTTATGTTGGGAGGAGGATCTTGATATCCTATCCCTATTCTTTGTTCAATAGGAATTTTCTCTAAAATTTTATGAGTTTCATGCTCATTAGTTATGTCAAATACTTGGTTAGTTAAAATCTTAAAGCCTCGGTCATAAGTCTCTTCTAGGTTAATGGGAGTGTTGGTCACTTTTTCAACATAAGATGGTTGAATGTTTTCTTGATTAGAGGTGTTGGATTCACCTTTTGTAGGGAACTTAGGCTTATTTTTTTACTCAATTTTAGGATGTAAAAGACCAAACATATCAAGTTGTTTTGGCTATTTCATGGAAGGATAGAAGGATGCATTATTCTCAAGGTTGTTGAGGCAATCATTTATGAATTCATGCATGCTAGTGTCATCTTCTCCAATGATGCCAACTTCACGATGAAAATCATCAAGAGTTGTGTAAGCATGAGTAGGTTCAATTGCATTAGGGTCATTTCAAATAACACAACTTCAAAAATTAACAAAAGAGAATAAGGACTTCAACACATTACTTAAACACTTGTCCAGTTTCAGCTTTTGAGATCTAAATAAGGTGATTTTCTAATTATACAATACAAGAAACTGAAAATGAAATGTTGTAAATGTAATTTTGAATTTTGACAATGCACTAAATGAAGAAAATTAAGCTATATATGCAATGAATTTGATGAAACAAAAAATCAAAAAACTGAATTAGGGATTCATTCACCTTTAGGGATTCATTCAAATTAGTACCTGATTAGGGATTCATTCACCTTTAGTGCTGAATGGGTCCTAGATGAGGATTTTTGAAATATTTTTACTAATTTTTAAGTGTTTTTAATGAGTTTTAGATGCCAGAAATAACAGGTCAAGCCTGATCAAGGACTCATTCACCCCAAGTGGTGAATGGGTTCTAGATTAGGGTTTTTTAACTATTTTTTATTGATTTTTAAGCTTTTTTCAATGTCTTTCAGTTTCAAGTTTATAACAATAACCTTCAATTTCATTTTTTATGAATGTACTATGAAATGCAATGTGAAAAAGTAATGAAATTATGAATGTAAAGATGCAATTTTTTTTTAATTTTCAAATGCAAATTTATGAGATCTAAATCATATGCAAGATGACTGATTTGTTTTTATATGTTTTATAATTGAAGGAATGCAAAACAATATAATTCTAAAACCTAGATGAGATGAAAGTTTGAATGCCAAGCAGAAAACCCTAAATGAGTTCTAACTTAATGCAAATACATGCAAATGAATGCAAGATCTAACCTAGGATGCAAGGAAAGATTCCAAAATCAGAAAATTACAATGTTTAATATGTTGGGTTTACCATTATGTTTCAAAGTAAAATAGGGTTTATTAAAATGAATTTATCAAGATGATGAACCACAAGTATTGCTATGAAACATACAATTATGAGGGCCAAAATTCCTAAAGAATAATAAAAAACTAACCTTAACTATTATAGCAACAATAAGGGAAGTTTTGGAAGGTTGAAACAATGTGTACCTTGCAAAAAACATAATGTTTTTAGGTCACTAAGGACTCATTCGCCTTTATTGGTGAGTGGGTCCCTAATAGAGTTTTTGAAAACTAAGATTTGGGTCCTATTCCTTGATTTCTACACTTCCGACTCCATAGTGCTTAGCTCTTGAAAACCTAAAACAAATTGTGTAGCTTCATTTTCATGTTCTTGCAATATAGATGACAACTTTACAACTTGACAATTTTGACTATTTTGCTTCAAAAAATTTCTCCACTTGATCTTCAACCTAGAAACCTACAAAAACACATTCAAAAGGATGAATTTTTTTTATTGCTAGAGGATAGGGGCTTTCCTTGGTAAAACCTCATTTAGGTAATTAAACCTTATTATAAAATAATGAAATAAGGACATGAAACATGAAACATGAAATGATGATAACTTGGAAGTTGTCTTGGAATGCAAATCTACAATCTAACATGAAGTGGCAATGAAGAATGTAGATCTTGATCTTGAAATAGATGTGAAACAATGCTTGCAAATGGATCTGCAATACTCCATCAACAATATAAGCTCAACCACATGTTTGATGCACTGTGCCTTTGGAATAATGATATAACCTTGAATTGTTGCAATAAAAATTTGATAATCTACCTTTGAAATTCCTTTGAAATTCTCTGGAAGTGATGTCTTGATCATAAGTTTTCTATAATGCTTGAATACTTGAAATTCCTAGGTGAAACAATATGAATTACCTTATATTTATACTAAATCTAAGAATTAACCCTGAAATTTAAATAATTCAAGCTGACATCATATATAGGATTCAAAATCATTAAAATCCTACCACAAAAAAATTCAAAAAGGGGGCTCCTAAGAAAGGAGGACCCATTTTTCACCTTGGTTGAATGGGTCCTAGCACAATTTCATAGAACCTAGCTTTGGGGAGGTGAATTAATGTCAAAAACTCATCTCAAATATGTGAAGAAAGAGGTGTCCTACATTAAGAGGACCCATTCGCCCAATGTGGAAAATGGGTCCTAGCACAAATTTCTAGGACACCAAATTTTCTAATATAAGTGTTATGAAATATCATTAATGGGTGTCAGGATATATCATTGAAAAATGCAATTAATAAGGCTTGAATTTGAATTAAAGGGCCAATTAGCCTCAATTAGCCACAATTAATTAATGAAACCCTAGATTAGTGTGAAAGTGTAAGAGAACAATTTACAACACCCTAAATAAGGAACAATTTAAGTACATTTTATTAAAAGGGACCTACATTCAATGTGAATGTGTACAACACATTACAACACTGAATCAAGGCAACATTAAGTTCATTTTTTAAAACTATTTCCAAATGCCAAAAAAAGGGATACTTTTTCTATAAATACATAATCAATTTATTTTCTATATGTTTCCCATCTATTTGTACAATTGTTATTTTTATTTTAATGGCTATTTACCTAAGGTCTTGTTTTTTTATTAATGCACCTTTTCTAATGTAGGCATTGCTTTCTTACTCTTAACAATTTGAGCTATAACTTAAATTTGGTACAAAAAGTGGGTTGATCTTTTCATAGCCCTTTTTGAGGTGTTATAAAGTTCTTCATGTCATGTAGTAAAATGCATACCCTTGCATTTTTACACTTCTTTGGGCCTGCTTGCTTTATTTATGCTTCTTTATGGCTTAATTGGTCCTACTTTGCATCCACAAGCTCTATGAATTATATATTTTTTTGGCTAATCCTGACATTCTCCAATGCATAAATGATATTTTAATGATCTCATCTATGTGTTCCTAACTCTTGTGTCAAGACTAAAATTCCACCTAGGGCGTCTTTCTCCCCAAAAGGTCTCGAGACCCTAATTTTGAGGCATCTTAATTGGACCCCTTTTTTGTGTCTATGCCCCAAGTTTCATGACTTGGTACTAAGACATCACCTAGGGCATCTTGGTCCTCCTTAAGTTATTTTCAATATTTCAATTCAAATTTTGGTGGGATTTAGCCTCCTTTATTTAATGAATTCATATGTCAGATTAGTGGTGTAATTTTGGGATATTAAGCATAAATAAGTATAAATACAAGGTTCATTCTCTCATTTTCTCCTAACAAGAAATTTACGCATTTAAGTATTCAAGCATTCAAGAGCATTTCATCAAGAATTTGGATCCATCATCAAGATTCAAGCATCATATCAAAGAGCTTCTTCCATCATGTGTGTTGTGCTAACATTTGTGATGTAGGGTTTTGACTCAAGCAAACAATTCAATTCCATATCTTTGATTCAAGATCCATATCCATTGCATCCATTTCACACATGTTTGCAGAATTTACAAGGATTTGGTGAGTTGTATCATTGCATATTTTTTATTCATTATTTTCCTTCATTATTCTATTTCATTTCAAGGTTTAATTACCAACAAAGGGTTTGACGAAGGAAAACCCCCATTTACTAACAAACAACAAGTTTTTCCCTTGCATATTTGTGATTGTATATTTAGGTTGAAGACTTGAAGATCATTTGGAGTGCAAAGTTGTAAAAGTTTCAAATTTTCATTAGAAAGTTGTCATCTTCACGGAAACTCACCTACAGGCCAAATCCAGAAGTTTCAGAACTTGAGATAGGAGAAGAGGCAAGTGTAGAGCTTGAAGCCCAATACTACATTCAAAGTTTTTAGAAATTTAGAACAAGACTAATACACCATATTTGGCATCTTAGTCCTCTGGAACATAATTTTCATAAATTCTTTCAGATCTAGTTCTGACATCCAAAGATTTTGCATCTACCTTGAAACATAGTAGTAGGACTAAGACAATAGTAAAAGAATTTTTGTCCTCCCTGGCATATTTGGACAACTTCATTGCATTCCAAAATCCTCACAACATATCTAGACTTCCCACCTATACACATATCTAATCTTGTTGCATAATTTCATCATTTACACCTCTCATTTAGCTTGCATAACTAGGTTTTGTGAGTTGAATTTTCATTTGTCTTTTCCAAGAATTTTCTTGGTGGTGAACCCCTTAAAGCTAAAAGAACCCCATCTTAGGTCCTCCTCATTGAGAATTGACTCACCTTGTGAGATTGATAGTCAATCCAATTAGGACTCCTAGGACATTATTGAATGATTGTTAGAGAAAAGTGATATCACACATCATTTTTCCTACAAACCATTTTAGTGAACCCAACCTTGTTAAGAATTCATTTTTTGATTTGGATTCAATTAAAGTCTTAGAGCTAGATTGCATTGCATCTTGCATTAGTGAAGTTGCATCTAGGGATTTTCATATTTAGTGAAATTGCATCTAGGTTTTCTTATATTTGCATTAATAAAACTACATAAAGGTTGAATTTTTGCTTTCTTGCATCATTTCATTCATGAAAATTTTGAAAATTGCATTGTTCATTATCTTAATTACATTTAGAAACATTTTATTGCATTCAAAATTTCATTTAATTGCTTGTTACTAGTTACTTTTCCTTGTATTCATTGGCATAATTTTATGACATCAACATCCTGAATAGGCAATCTGTAAACACTATAGAAAATCCATAATTTTTTTTTTCTTAGCAAAACCTCTGCTAGGACTAAAATTCCCTTCCTAGCATCTTAGACCCTCTCCAGTTTCTTAGCTCAGAAGTCTCTCTTTGTTGTTTGCTATCTATTTCAGCCTCTAGAACTTCAAAATCTCACAAATAGGACCAATAATCCCTTACTGGAATGCTAGTCCCTATTGACTTTGACTTTCTATTTTTTAGAATCTAAAGTTTCTTTTATGTTCTTTTTTGGGCTACCTTCAGTTATCTATTTCAGTTTGCAGAATTCTTGTTATTCCAATTTCTTTCATTTCAAGTGTAATTGCAAGCATAATATATTGTGTTTGTTTCACTTTCTATGGTTTATCTATTGTATGATCTATAGTTCTTGGTGTCCTACTACTAATATTGTGGTTATATGAAAAGTGAGACTCGTGACATCCCGCAATAAAACACTCGTTGTGGATCTTGGGTTATCAAGCTCTCTTGCCTTACCTACAAGTCCTATGCCAAGTGTTCAAGTAGTAGTTGACCATATTCCTCAAGAAAAAATAATAAAAATTTATGAATACCTAGCTCATTTACTAGATAGTGTGAGTACTAAAAACATTTCCAACACTGTTATACCTACCATAGATAGGAGTCACCACATGATGGTAAGTGATGAGGGACTAGAAGTTGTGCGTAACATATCTCAAATTTTGGGAAAACATATTCCTTCCAACACTAATGGTGCTCAATATTCAAAAAACATGCAAATCCAAGGGGGAAGTCAAACTCCTCCCTTTTCAATGGGTGATCCCACAAAGCTGGTTTACAATTTCTGGGAGATTCAGATTTTTGCTAAAATCACATATTTTTAGAAGATATAATGATTTAAGCCCTAAAAAAATTTATTTAAAGCATTCTAATTGAAGAGGGTTTGATCAAACTACCTTAGATAAAACCCCCTTGGATAGAACCTTGCTAGTTTTAAACCATACCTATAATGGAGTCTCTTTTACACCTATCAAAATGTTGATAAAAAACCACTTTTGATTTACCTTTTGGGGTATCAAATGAATTCATTTAAAATTTATTTTTATTAATTATGTAGTCCTTATTATAATCTTAACAAAAATTATCATTTTAAATAATTTAATTTTATTATTATATTGATTTTTATTTCATGTGAATGTAGGTTTTTTCACCGAAAATAAATCTCTTTGTTCTGCACATGTGGAAAACTAGAAGATTATCAAAAAAATAAAAAAATTAAAAATATGAGTGCACCAAATATTGAAGTCCTTGATCCAACAAAAAAAATTTGAATTTTCATACATACAAAAAAAGTTGTCCTATACAATCTACCTATGTCTAAATTGTAATTGGTTTGACTTTGAAACTTGATTAAGGAAAAAATATTCAATCAAACACTATGAAACCAATTGGAAGCACTAGATATTGTGGTTACAAATTAAAAATAATAATAATAATAATTTTATCCTTCATGGAAAAAAAACTATGTGTTATACGGTGAGAATCACTCCTTAAAAATGGTGTTTACTGGAAAAAGAAAAACTAATTTTTGAAGGATATGGAAAAAGAAGTGCAATTTAATTCCAAAAAACTTGAAAAAATATAATTCAAATCTATAGAAAAAATGACACAAATCACTAATTTTGCATCATCTTCAAATTTCTTATGGTTTAGCCACTATAGGTGCCCGAAAGTGAAGATTTAGTTAGAAAAAATCAGTTCAGTGTCTAGTTTGGCCAAAAATTGTAAACCAATATTACGGGATCAACCCAACCATAACCTCAATTCCCACCTATAGCAATCCTCAAATGAAAACAACGATGAAACCAACTAGTAGCATCCTTCCTACCTTAAACATTTCCACTAGTGGTCCTTATACTTATGTGGCATCTAATCTTATATCTCCTCTCGTAAGCAATCTATTCACTAGTCCTTCCAACACATACACACCACCACCATATTCATCTCCATCATACGCAACAATAAATTATCATATAATTAACCACCTCTTACAAAGCCTTTCATCCATTCAACATCAATTTTCTACCATAAATCAAAATCAAAATGGTCCACCTTCATACTATGCCAAAAGTAACCCACTATTTGTGGAGATATTGAGAACACCAGTACCACAAGGCATAGATATCCATAGATTTGAGAAATATGGAGGAAAGGGAGACCCTGCTAATCATGTTAATTCCTTTACTGGTTTTTGTAGTGACTTTATCCTTGAGGACAAAATTTTTGCTAAATTTTTTCCCTGATCCTTGAAAGACATTGCCTTGGACTGGTTTTCTGCATTACCAAATAACTCAATTTGTTCATTCAATGAAATTTTTGAGGCCTTTATTAACCATTTCCAAGTGCATATGGTTCTTGAAATGAAATTAGCTGATTTGATGAGATGTAAGCAAAATGAGGGTTAAAAATTCACTGACTTTATTTCACGCTACCAATCACTTTATTCCCAAATCAATGTGAAGATTCTTGATTCCCACCTTCAAAAGATGTTCATAGAAAATTTACAAAAAAATATAAGAGATAAGATCACCATGATGAAATTCCCTTCCTTCATGCATTTATGCACCACCCTCCGAGACTATTGGAATTCCATAAGTAGTAGTGAACGGAAAACTACCCCTACCCATCCTAAAAAATCTAAAGCTTGAAACCAAAAAACTTACCAACCTTTTAGAAGAAAAAAGAAAAAATTTCTTCAACTAGATTCCACTTCTCAACCTACCCAACCAATTGATACCCAATTATTTTCTATAAATAAGAGTAATCCTTATATATTTTGGGATCAACAAAGGAAATTTACACCTTTACTTGACACACTTCACAACATTATGACCCGGCTCTTAAACAAGAACATGCTTACCTTACCTCCCATTTGACACCTTGACCCTACCAAGCCATTAAATTTGAGCTTTAGAAATAATTCCTATTTTTCTTATCACCAAAAAGGAGGACATGATATAGAACATTACTATAACATAGATTTTGGCTTCCTAATCCTTTCTAGCACTTCTAGGTTTTTTCACCTAACAAGAGAAAGAAGGGCCAGAATGGGAAAAGTTACACTCAAAGTCAATGCAATATGGATGAAATATGCCTAAATGAGATAAAATAAATATAAATAACTGAAGAAAGATATTGTTTATTGAATGAAAACTAGAGAAATCCAAGTTGTTTGAAAATACATTATGTAATGCAAAAAAACCTAGTTCAATGAATGCAAAATTGAACAAAAATAGATGAAACTAAAAATGCGCAATTGAGATATGGATGGAGACTGAAAATGAATTTTGGCATGCTACTGATGCTAATTTTTAGGCCTGGTGGGACTCATTCGCCATTCTGGGCGAATCAATCCCAATTCTATAAAATTGTTCTGGAACCTATTTCAGACAAAAGGGTATCTAAAAATGTAGAAAACAAAAAAATGACCTTGAAGAGGGACTCATTTTCCACCCATGGAGAATGAGTCCAATTTTAATTTCTGAATATTCAAAGATAGAATTCAGAGCTTTTGGTCTGCACTTTCTGCTTCTCTAGGTGTCCACTCCCGAAACTCTAATTTTTGAACCCAAAAGTGATTTTTTGTTGATATTTTGACTTGTTCAATGGAGAGAAGATTTAAAAAACTTTCCAATTCAATGTTCAATGATTTCTAAGCCTCCAAGATGTCTAAATTTGTAAACACACAAGATAATAGAGAGAAATGGTGAATGTTAGGGCATAGGGGTTTTCGTTGGTCAAACCCTTTTAGGTAATTAAACCAAAATGATGAAACAATGAAGTGAAACATGAAATAATGGAGTTTATTACCTTTACATTAAGATTGATCTTTAATTTCTATAGAAAAACATGAATAATCTACCCTTGAATGTCTGAAAATGTTATCTTAATGACTTGTAATGATGAAACCCTAACTTGCTTGACTTGAGATGGAATATTGGTGGATGAATAATGAAGAATGGTTATGATTTAGGGTTTAGAGAGTTGATTTTATAGGAAAATCACTGGGTATGTGTAGGATCATGATGGGCCAAAAGTGGCAATATGATGGGTATGTGGCTGACAACTATTTTTTTACTCAAAATTGATGAAATGAAAAGGGTTTTTAAAGGAGATTTTCAAATTTCCACCGATATAAATTATGCTTTACTTTGAATTTAATAAGTAATTATTATTCATTTCCTATTCAAATTATGACTAAAGTCCTGATTGATAGGCTGATTGAAAAACATCTATAGCTTTCAAACGGTATCACATTTTTTGAATCCAAAACATGCATCACATGCTATGCTTCACATACTATAGGATTAAAAAAATAAAAAATTGAATTTCATGAAGTTTTGACCAAGTTAAGGTGGTGACAACTTTTTTATTTTTTTTTTAAATTGTAATACAAAAATCATAATTAATTATTTACTTGGAAAAAAATTACAAAAAAATATGCATCACATCGGGCATGAGTCCTCTAATTATATATAAAATATTATAAAAAAAATATTATCATTTTATTATGGTTAGGTAATTTTACTACTTCTTATTTTTTCCATGAAATTTTACTGCATTGAAATTTCAAATTTTCACCAAATAGATTTTTATTATTTTTAACAAAACTAGTATTTTAGAAACTACATTCAATTTTCTATAGATTCTATTCTTACATATTTTTGAAATAATATAGATAACTTATTCAAATTTTTACATCAAGTTTCCTAGCTCTGATTTTTCTAAATTTTTTGCCACTTAAGGGTCTATTTTTTCCATGATGATCCTGCACATACCCCACCTTATTTTTCCATTAATTGGATCCCTAAGGCCGACATGTGAAAATAATAAACTTAAATTTCAATTTTCCCTGCTCAAAGGTCAAATTGGCCTAAATGGGACTCATTCACCACCTTCGGAAAATCAGTCCCACCTGACAGGGACTCATTTTCCACAGGTGAAAAATTAGTCCCAGTGGGGCCCATTTGATAGCTCGGTTCTTAGGAGATAATAAAATAAGGTTTATATGATTTCTACGTTGGTTATTTCATCAAATATTGCCTCGGGATGCATAATATGGGATAATAGAGGCCTATTAGTGATGATGTGAAGGTAAATTAGGGCTTGTGTCACATAATTCAATGTGAAAGTGTGATTAAATACACTTTACAACACTAAAATGAGGTCCAAATATCCTAGGAAGGAACAAGAACCAATGTGAATGTGTAAAACACATTACAACACTAGGTTATCATTAAGTTTGTTTTGCAAGCCTTCTGGATTGATGTAATAATTAAACACATTTTATAATGTTGAATTAAGGGAAAATGGGTTCATTAGGTCTAGAAAATCATAAAATTATCTTACAACACCTTTACAAGACATCATTAAATGCATTTGAAAGGGTCCAAGACCTAGTCTAGATGTGAAAAACACCTCACAACACTAAATCAGGCCTCATTAAGTCCAATCATGAAGCATTCCCATGTCAAACAAGAAATTTCCATTTTTCTATGGCACATTTAGCCCCCACTTTAGTGAGAGCATGATCTTTCTTCAAACTCACACTAAAGTAGATATTCAAGAGAGATTCGAGTGTACAAATGCAAATGAAAAAGGATGAAAAATATTAGGAAGGAAATAAAGCCCCCAGGATTTGGGATCCTAAGTGAAACCAACAAGATACATAACCATACAATGGAAAGAAAGGAAAACGGGGTGGAAAATATACACTCACTCTAAGGCCATAGAACATCAGGTCATCCGTGAGGTGAGATTTCCCAAAGAAATGGTTTAGTGAGAAAGTCATGCCAGTGTGTCGACTTCTCAACATATAATGAGAAATTCATGCTAGTGTGTCAGCTTCCCATTATACAAACCATACCAAAGTTATCCTACTAATAACTTCGATAAGGCACCACAATGTAATACTTTTGTAAATGTAAAAATTTTGTTAAAGGGGATTTTACTTTTTTCATGTAAGGTCTTCTTCTTCGAGAGCATTGTGCCTAATGTCTCCAAGAGAGGACAACTCAAGGTGTTAGATTGTTATCCATGGGATTCCTTATTTGCATTAGGCCACTTCAATTGATCATTAACTCTTGGAAGGCATCAAACCCAATGACACCACCAAGGAGAGGACACATCACAAGAAAAAGTAAATCATGCCATGAAATTTGCACAAAGATGTTGTCTATGTATGCCCCCACTTTAAAGTGGTTTCTAACACCATTACTGTGAGAAATTTCTTTAAAGTAGAAGAGAGTATGAGAGATTATTCAAAAATCCCTATTCCAAGTCATATGTTTTTGATAAGCTACGTCATAAAGAAAGCTAGTATCTCACATGTGAGTCAATCTTAAGACATGTCATCCACATCCCAAGCTGGCTCTTATATGTTCATGAAAGGTTAATGATTAGCCAAAAGAGACAACACCAAATGAAATATGGGGATAAGGCTTTCTAACCCTTTTCCCCCACTTCTAGTGTAGGACAAAGATGATCCACAAATGGATGATGGTATGCTGCCCCTTGCAATGGATGCCAAAACATGCAATAGTGAGTATGCGATGAACCTACAACTATTACATGGAAAGGAACATTAACTAATGTTATTTATGTGGATAATGAAACAAAGTCTCTACTTTATACATGTTTAATGAGATATCTACCAATTTAGGATGTACCAAGGTTAGAGTTTTCTTGGAAGAATCTTGAGTGATAGTATGGATGTTGAGTGAAGGTTTGTTGGATGGGTTGATTTCTAGGAAAAGATAATCACGAAGAACATGATTTTGGAGAATGAGGTAGGGTATATTGTGAGCTTGTTTCTTGTGTGATGATGGGTAAAGAATGATAGGATTCTTAGGTGTGTCCAAAATAACTTTAGCACACATAGGGGGGTGATTAATGGTTTGATTTTTTTGAGTATCAATAATAGTTCAATATGAGAATAATGCTTTATTTGGTTTTATATTTTCTCTAAGGTATAATTCTTATGTGTCATAATATCAACCCTAGGAGGAGAGCTAATATGTTCATCACATGTCATAATCGGATTTGGCAAGATAGATTCATCACTCATAGGAGAGGCATCAAGAGAAGGATAACTAGGAGCTTCATTGTTACCAATGATTAGACTTTTTTACTCAAATAGATCTTCCCAAATGGTAGGGACATAAGGGAATGGAGGAATAATTGTGTCATTAGTTTCACTAATGATATTTTCTAACACTAATCTATCTTCTTCATGTGTAGAGAAGATATTAGGAGAAGAAAAGGGTTGATTGTCATTATTACTGAAACTTACATCCTCATGTCCTAGAATGTCTTCTTGAGTAGGAAAGGTGGGATTGGCATATCTCTCAATCAGATCCTCTACAAAAATGTGTTTTTCATGATTGTTCATGATTTTATCTTTATTTACTAAAGGATTTTCACAAGTAGGGGAGGTGTTGGGAGATGAATGGGGACTCAGTAAGTTAGTGGCAATGATTTCAGCTTTGTGTGTCACAATGTATTTGCAAGGAGGAGGAGAAGGAAGACAAGAAATAATTTCATGATCTTTAATTATTGTGTCTTCTTTCATAAAGATACCTTTATCACCAATGGGAGAGATACCAGGAAAAGAAAAATTATGATTATCATGATTATTGATGCATTCATCCTTTTGTGGCAAACCTTTAGTGGATGAATTTAGTGAGAGGAATTCATTAAGGGCTTCATATAACATGTCTAAATCATCACTACTAAGTGGCTTGGATGTTATGGTTTTTTGAAATTGAATAATTTTGTGAATTGGATTGATTGATGTTTTTTGTTTTCATTTGTGAATGAATCTAATTTAAATGAACTAGGAACTAATGCTGAAAATGAAAACTACAAAAGTCTAAGTTCCATGAATGTAAACAATACTTATTTATAATGGTTTAAATGTAAGAGAAGCTATGCAAACTTAAAATGTAGTGTAAAGAAATAGGATCAAATGCAACTTATTAGATTTCAAATAAAGGAATTTACTGTTGACACTATGCAATAAACTGAAAGATGAAAGATTGGAAATGCAAATGTGAATTTTAACCATGCATGAAATGAGCTAATATAAGTTAAATCTAATGAAATGAATGATACAGAAACTCAACCAACTGATATAGATAACTAATGGCAGCAAACAGAAGCATAAAAATAGGGTTTTCAGCTCTGTAAATGGCAATTTCAGGGCTCAAAAGGAACTAATTTGCCTAGGGTGGCGAATGAGTCCCAGTTGGGATGTTTTTGAGATTTTTAAAAAATTTATGATGGATTTTTATGTTTTTTGAGTTCTATGATACAAAACTAATGCAAAATTTCAAAAAAATTAAATGAATTTAGATGTCGAAAATGCAACCTAAATGCACTTTTTTATGAATGCAAAATTTGAAACCTAGCATGCAAATTAACAAATATAAACCATAATGAAAATTCAATGCAAGGTTAGATATATGAAGGACTCCAAAATCAGAAAGAAAGTGTTTGAAAAGTAGTTTCACCAAAATGTAACATAGATTTTGGCTTTCTAATCCTTTTTAGCACTTTTAGGATTTTTCACCTAAAAGGAGAAAGAAGGGCCAAAATGGGTAAAGTTACACTCAAATTCAATGCAATATGGATTGAATATGCCTAAATGAGATAAAATAAATGTAAATAAATGAAAAAATATATTGTTTATTGAATGAAAACTAGAGAAATGCAATTTGTTTGAAAACAAATTATGTAATGCAAAAACACCTAGAAATGAATGCAAAAATTAATAGAAATGGATGAAACTAAAAGTGTGAACCTAATATATGGATGGAGACTAGAAATTGAATTCTGGAATGCTGTTGGTGCTGATTTTTAGGCTTGGTGGGACTCATTCACCATTCTGGGCGAATCAGTCCCAGTTCTATAAAATTGTTTCAGAACTTGTTTCGGACAAAAGGGTATGTAAAAATGTAGAAAACCAAAAAAAGACCTGGAAGTGGGACTCATTCACCACCCATGGTGAATGAGTCCAGTTTTCAAATTTCTAAATATTCAAAGGTGGAATCTGGAGCTTTTAGTATGCACTTTCTACTTCTCTAGGTGTCCACTTCTTAAACTCTAATTTCCAAACCCAAGAGTGATTTTTTGTCGATATTTTGAATTTTTCAATGGAGAAAAGACTTTAAAAACTTTTCAATGCAATATTCAATGATTTTTAAGCCTCCAATATGTCTAAATATGCAAACACACAAGACAAGAGAGAGCAATAGTGAATGTTAGGGCATAGGGGTTTTCCTTGGTCAAACCCCTTTTAATTAAACCAAAATAATGAAATAAAGAAGTGAAACATGCAATAATGGAGTTGATTACCTTTCGATGAAGATTGATTTTGAATGTTTGTATCAAAACATGAAGAATTTGCCCTCGAATGTTTGAAAATGCTATCTTAATGACTTATAATAATGAAACCCTAACTTGCTTGACTTGAGATGTAAGATTAGGTATGTGCAGGATCATCATGGAAAAAATAGTCCCTTAAGTGGCAAAAAATTTAGAAAAATCAGAGTTAGGCAACTTGATGTAAAATTTTCAATAAGTTATCTATATTATTTAAAAAAATGTAAGAATAGAATTTGTAGCAAATTGAATGTAGTTTCTAAACTACAAGGTTTTTTTTTTTTTAAATCACGAGTAGAAAATTTGAAATTTCAATACGAGTACTTAAATTTCAAGGAAAAATAAGTAGGTGTCTGCCTAACTACCCTAACCACAAAATGATATTTTTTTTATAAGACGATATAAGTAGAGGACCTGCGTCCAAATGAATATTTTTGTAATTTTTTTTTCCCGTAAATAATTCACTATAATTTTTATTTCAACTTTTAAAAAAATATAAAACCTATATAGTTTGACGACACTCTTAACTCAAATACCAAAATTTCAAGGAATTCAATTCTTTCTTTTCTATATAGAAGTATAGAATGTGACATATATTTTAGATTAAAAAAATGTGATAACACCATTTGAAAGCTATAGGTAGTTCCAAGCCTATCAATCCTAAATTTAGTCATAACTAAATAGAAAATCAATAATAATTATTTATTAAATTCACAAAGTAGTATATAATGAGTATTGGAAAATCTAAGAATCTCCTTTTAAACCTCATTTCATCAATTTTGGGTACAAAAATGCATACCTACATACCCTCTACACATACCCATAATATTAAAGCAATTTTATTGAATCATGATCCTAAACATACCTGATTTTTGGATGAATAATGAAGAATGGTTATGATTTAGGCTGATGGGAGTTGATTTATAGGAACTAATTTTAGCTACGAAAGCATTGATCCCTAAGGCCAACATATGTGAAAATAATAAACTTAAATCTTAGTTATTAATTAAAGGTCGTAAAATTGCTCAATGGGATTTCATATCGCCAATCTTGGGGAACAAATCCTCTCACAATTCCACCTAGTAGGGACTCATTCACCATGTGGGAAAATTAGTCATAGTGTTCATTTGAGAACCCATTTCTTAGGAGAGATAATAAAACAAGGTTTGCATGATGTCTAAGGCCGCTTATTCTAATCAAATATTGCCTTGGGATGCACCATATGGGATAATAGGGCTCTGCTATTGATGATGTAAAGGTCAATTAGGGCTTGGGACATAGAATTCAATGTGAAAGTGTGATTAACTACACTTTACAACACTAAAATGAGGTCCACAGAGCCTAGGAAGGCATAAGAACCAATCTGAATGTGTAAAAAACATTACAACACTAGGTTAAATCATTAAGTTTGTTTTACAAGACTTCTAGATTGATGCCATAATTAAACACATTTTATAATGTTGAATTAAGGGAAAATGGGTTCATTAGGTCTAGAAAAGTGTGAAATCCTTTTACAACACCTTTACAAGATATCATTAAATGCCTTTGAAAGGTTCCATGACCTAGTGTGGATGCGAAAAAGACCTCACAACACTAAATCAAGGCCTCATTAAGTCCAATTTATCATGAATTATTCCCATGTCAAGCAAGAAATGCCCATGTTTCTATGGTATAATTACAAGTGTCTTAATCATCTTATGCAAGACCTCATTGATTCCAATAATATCCTAATTAGAGGTGTGAATCATAAAGGTAATAATTCTATATCTCCTCCCAATCAAAACTTACAAATCTTTAGCAATCCCATGCCAAACCATAATATTTCATTTGTTAGGCTAGTGAAACTAATCCCAATGTGATGAATGTTGACACGGATGATGAAAATATGAGTAGTCATGACCAAAATTCTATAGATGATGATGAATATAGTCCTATGGATACTAATGAAAAAAGTCCTATTGATACAATGATAGAAGTGATTGGCATTGAGCCACTTAAACTGCAAACCATTGACATTACTTTATCTTCAAAAGAAACAATCAAACATGCACCTAATGGTCCTCTTTACATAGCTGATGTCATCAATAACAAGCACACTCCTGGGATTTTAATTGATCATGTCTATGGAGAGAATGTGATCACAAAATAACTCTTATATGTGCATGAACTCACTCAAGGTAGATATGATAAGACAAAAGCATGGATTAAAATGCATGATGGCTTTGCTCATGCTACGATGGGCTCGATCACACTCCCCTTATTACAAGTAGGACTGGTCAAAGAAATTAAATGTATCATTCTCTATCATATCTAATCCAAACCAATTTTTTGTTAAGTTAGGCTACAAATGGCTTCGCTCCATGAATGTAGTCCCATTCATTGTCCATAAGTGCTTAAATTTTCTAGTTAGCAATGAAATATTCACAATAAACCATAGTGGCATTAGACCCCTTTCTTCCCATGAAAACTTATCCTTAGACTAGTTTTTACCTAAGCCCATGGAACCTATAAGACCCTAAGAGGACTTCCTTTTCCTATCCTACCAAAATTTCAAAGAAAAATGCACAGCCAAACTATCCCTTGAAAACTTTCCTCCACCAATGATCGAAACTCCGCCCATGCTTGAACCTTCACCACCTAAAGAAAACAATGTTGAACCTAAAGCCCCTCCAATAAACCAAGACCCATCCATGCAAAATCTCTGCCTGGCTCTTTGTAACAAGAGACTCCAAGAGAAAACGTCATGCAGTCCACTCTTAAGAAAACACCAGAGAAGCCAAAGAGAAAGTGGTTGAACAACCTTCACAAGAAGAAAATGAACCTATACATGAAAAACCTGCTCCTACACAAATGCAACTTGAAAACTGTAATAAAATAAATTGCAATGGTAGAGAGCATAGGCATAGGAATTGTGCTATTGCTCAAAATGTGAATGATGATAACAACATTGAAAATCAAAGCCTGGACTTGATAGAAGAAATAAATGACGAGCCTCATCTCTTACCAGAGTTGGAAAATTCTACACAACAAGGACCAAAAAATTCTATGGATATTATCATTCATCTTCCTATTGTGGTTAACTTGGATGATGATGAGGAAAAAACTAAAATCGATGAGGAAGTGCATAATGAATTGATTTTTTTTATTTTCCTCTTCCATGATCTTAAATGATAACAACTTTGATGATCCTCCTAAACCAATTGATGCACCACATGTTGAACATGGTGATTCTGTTAGTACAACACTTTATGTTGTCCCTCTTGCTAGTGATCTTCATTCTGCATATATTGAACAAGACTAGGACGCAGATGATCTACTGGATGGTTGACTCACATGTTCTTTACTAATCTTTTATTTTATTTTTCTTTTGCTTTCCTTTTTTATTTATTTTCTCTTTTTCTTGCATGTGTGTACCATGATCCCCCATGATGTTTTTTCTAATGTTTCTCTCTCTATATGCATGAAACTCTATTTGTACCTCCATTCTTCTATATGTCGTATACTTTTTCCTTTTTATTTATCTTTTATCTTTAATTTTCCTTTTCCTTTTTATCTTGTGTTTTCCTTTTGGGGATGACGCAAGGCATCGAGACACCCTATGTCTCTTCCATGTTGACCCAAAAGATTTTTCCTTATCTTTTCTTTTCCTTTTCCTTTTTGTCTTTTGTTTTCCTTTTGTGGATGACACAAGGTGTTGAGACACCCTATGTCTCTTCCATGTTGACCCAAAAGGATTTTATTTATTTATGCTCTCTTTGTGTCATTCTTCTAGTTCTATGTGTATTTAGGGAATGATGACAGTTTAGAGCTCTCTAATACCATTGCAGCAAAGATAGATATTGACCCTGAATCCATAGATCCCTTATGTGTTTATGGGGGAAACCCTCTTTTCCTTTTCATTTTTTTGGCTACTTTAAAGTAATTTCTCATAGCATAGTGTTAGAAATTTCTTTAAAATGGGGACATACATTGGCATTATTTTAGCATGATTTCATTTGCATTTTTCCTTTCAATGTTCCTTGATTTGGTTTTCTTTCTTTATGCGATGTGTGCTTCCTCTTGGTGGTGTCTTCGAGTTTAACTTCCTCTAAGATCATGATACTTTCTTTTCCCCTCTTAGAAATATTAGATACAATGTTCCCCAGGATGAGACCTTGTACTTGTACTCTCTTGGAAACAAGATGAAACCTTTTGTGCTTGTCCTCTCTTGGAAGCATTGGGTATGATGTTCCCCAAGATGAAACCTTGTATTTATCCTCTCTTGCATATTTTAACCATGATTTCCCCTAAGAGTAAGACCTCAGATGAACTAAGAAAAATCCCTTTCAACATCCCTCGTTCTTGTTACATGCATTTTCCTTTTTGTACCTTATTAAATTCATGGAGGTATGGCTTTGATATGTCCCCTAGGGCTCACCTAGTGAACAACTAGCTTCACTATCCCTTGTGAGCATGCATTTTTGTACCTTATTAAATACATGGAGGTATGGATTTGATATGGTCCCCTGGGGCTCACCTAGTTAATAACTAGCTTCATTAGCCCTTGTGAGCGTGCATTTTTGTACCTTATTAAATTCATGGAGGTACAACTTTGATATGGTCCCCTGGGGCTCACCTAGTGAACAACTAGCTTCACTAGCCCTTGTACGCATGCATTTTTGTACCTTATTAAAGTCATGGAGGTATGACTTTGATATGGTCCCGTGGAGCTCACCTAGTGAACAACTAGCTTCACTAGCCCTTGTAAGCATGAATTTTGTTTGCATAGTGGATAGTGCATTCCACTTGTAAACCCTTTTTGGACAAAGATCCTAGACCCAGTCCACCACATTGGATGGCCAATTGAAGCTTGATCCATTGCAATTTTCCCTTTTACCTTTTTATTTTTCCTTTTCATGTCTTTGATGGTGTATGTTTGTGATCTAGTTATGGCTTCATATATCATCTACAAGCATATTCCTTTTTTCTTATGTTCGTTTTACATAGGATCTTAATCCTAGGGGCTTGGCCACCCTTTTGATTATTATCATTGTATCTTGCTAGTGTTTGTACATTTGAACCCCTCTTGATTGCATGGTTGGCTACTTTAGTGTGAGTTTGAAGAAATTTCATTCTCTCACTAAAGTGGGGGCTAAATTTAGTGTAATAAAATGCATACCCTTGCATTTTCACACTTCTTTGGGCCTGCGTTACTTTATTTATGCTTCTTTATGGCTTAATTGGTCCTATTTTGCATACACGATCCCTATGAATTATATATTTTTCTGGCTAATCCCAACATTATCCAATGCATAAATGATAATTTAATGATCTCATTTGTGTGTCCCTCATTTCTGGGTAGGGACTAAAATGCCACTTGGGGTGTCTTTGTTCCCCAAAGTTCTCAGGACCCTAATTTTGATGCATCTTAATTGGACCCCTTTTTGGTGTCTATGCCCCAATTTTCATGACTTGGGACTAAGACCCCACCTAGGGAATCGTAGTTCTCCTTGAGTTATTTTCAAGATTTAATTTCAAATTCTGGCAGGATTTAACCTCCTTTATTTAATGAATTCATATGCTAGCTTGGTGTGATGTAATTTTGGGATATTAAGCATAGATAAGTATAAATATAAGGTTCATTCTCTCATTTTCTCCTAACAAGAAATTTAAGCAATCCAAACATTCAAGTATTCAGGCATTAAAGAGAATTTCATCAAAAATTTGGATCCATCATGAAGATTCCAGCATCATATCAAAGAGCATCTTGCATCATGTGTGTTGTTGTACTAACATTTGTGATGTAGGGTTTTGAATCAAACAAACAATTCAATTCCATATCTTTGATTCAAGATCCATGTCCATTGCAGCCATTTCACACAAGTTTGCAGACTTTACAAGGGTTTGGTGAGTTGTAACATTGCTTGTTGTTCATTCATCATTTCCCTTCATTCTTCTATTTCATTTCAAGGTTTAATTATCAAAAAGGGGTTTAACCAAGGAAAACCCCCATTCAGTAGCAAACATCAAGTCTTTCCCTTCTTGCATATTTGTGATTGTAGATTTGGGTTCAAGACTTGAAGATCATTTAGAGTGCAAACCTTTAAAATTTGTGAAGTTGCATTACAAAGTCATCATCTTCACGAAAACACACCTACATGCCAAATCTAGAAGTTTTAGAACCTAAGATCGGAGAAGAAGCAAGTGTAGACCTTGAAGCCTAGGACCACATTCAAAGTTTTGAGAAATTCATAGTAGGACTAATATGCCATCTCGGGCATCTTAATCCTCCCAAGCATATTTTTCAAAAATTCTTTTAGATCCAATTCTGACATCTAAAGATTCTACATCTGCCCCAAAAAATAGCACTGGGACTAAGACAATAGTAATGATGTCCTTGTCCTCCCTAGCATATTTGGACAACTTCTTTGTACTTCCAGAATCCTCACAACATTTCCAGACTTCCCAGGTACACATATCATCCATTCAGCAAGTGTAGATCAATATGGAAAAACAGCCTTTATGGGCAAAAATTCAAAAAAACTTCAATGTTAGGAAACCTGACGAAAAAATTTGAATACGCTATCTATATTATTTCCAAAAATATGTAAGAATAGAATCAGAGAAAATTGAATCTAGTTTCTAAACTACTAGGTTTATTTAAAAATAAATAAACCTATTTGGTGAAAATTCTAAATTTCCAATGTAGTAGTACTTAAATTTCGTAGAAAAAATAAAAAGTAGGTAGTCTCATTCTGACCACCCTAACCATAATAAAATATAAAAAAATAGCACCTGACTAAGACAATTTTTTAGATTTATGATCTTTTTACAATTAAAATGCATCTCAAAATGGAGATAAAATTGAATGACAAACTTTCCATACTACCATTTCCCATTTAGTTTTATTCATATTTCAAGGTAATATATTAATGCATCTAGATAGCAACAAATGACACAATATTATACATGGTTGGGTTTATTACCCTAACCTATTTATCCACTTATGTATACATGTCTCCCTAACTACTATACATTCATTTTATTGGACTAATTATCACACTAATCTATGTGATTACCTTCATTTTCCTATTTTCCCTTGATGTGATTGTTATTCTATTTTAAGACAAGTCTACAAACATAAAAACAACCTCATGGGTGTGAATTAACTCTTTCTAATTTAAAATTTAAAATTCAAATTGAGTTGGCTAACCACCTTTAACCTTCTACCTTAAGTGAACTAAAAATAGATTCAATGCTATGTATTAATATTGAGAAACATTCAAATGCATTCACTTTAATGAACCAAGTATGGAAAAAACAAGTACAATAAGATGTTAAATCATTAAAAAATGCCTAATGATAAGAGCAATTAAGTACTTAAATAATTTATTATTCTCAACTATCAACTTGCATTTATTTAGTAAACCAAGGTTAACCACGAACGTGAAATTTTATTTTCCATTTCACGACCAAACAAACATGCTAGGGGATTATGTGTAATATCGCAAAATATGTTCTGAATGTTTCACGTGATTAATTGATCCATGTAGTGGAAAAGTCAAATATATATATTTTAATACTATGGATAAAAATATAGCTCTACCTAAATGTTCTTGTATTATAGAATATTTCTCTACTTTTTTTTTTTTTTGCGTCGTTCAACTAAACAATAAGTTATGGAACAGGGGCAAACTTCAAAAACTGTTTTGCTTAAAAATAAAACAAAATAATCGCACGTCATTCGTGGATTTCTACGAACGTTCCTGAAAACAAGAACGTCTGACATGTTTATTTAAGCACTAAGTTTTATTGTTTTAAATATCAATACATAATTGGCTTTTGACTGGTAAACTTGTTTTGAAAAGAATTCCCTACCTAATCCTTGGACTCTCTAAAATTTATATCTTCGATGAACAAGCATAGAATACCTTAG